>PVJX010009953.1:0-58918 GCA_004027295.1 Dolichotis patagonum
CAAAAACCACTTGAAAGAGACTAAAGATAGACTTTCAGACCTTGAAGACAAGATCACAGCTAGTGATCATGAAAGGAAAGATTTAAAATTAACAATGAACCAGGAAATAACATTTCAACATCTGCAAGTCTATGCAAAGAAAGATAATTTAAGAGTGATAGATATCAGTGAAGAAGCAGGGGTCAAGAAAAATGAAATAACAAGGCTATTTACAGAAGTAATAGCAGAAAATTTCCCAGGTATGGGAAAAGGATCTAGCATAAGATAAGGTATATAGCACTCCAACTAGCCATTAATCAAAATAAATCTAAACATAGATATTTAATAACCAAGATCCCAGAAATTCAGAACAAGATCAGAATATTAAAAACTGTTAGAGAAAATAAGCAGATCACCTATCAGAAACCAATCAGAAACCAATCAGAATCACAGCAGACTTCTCAACGCAAGCTATCAAGTCAAGAAGACTTAGGAGTGAAGTATTTCAAAGCCTTAAAGAAAACAACTTCCAACCCAGACTGATGTACCCTAAAAAACTATCTTTCAAAATTGATGGAAAGATACTTCCATCATAAAGAACAACTGAAGGAATTCATGACCACCAACCAACCCTACAGAGAGTGCTAAAGGATATTCTAGGGAGAGATAAAGCTGACCATGGTTCTAGGAACAGCATCGGTGGAGGATCACAAAACAAGACAGGCAACTGAAAGAAGGGGAACAGTGGAGGGCCAACAAGGAGAACAGCAGGGCAGAGATAAACCAATGCATTCCAGTTGTAACCATTAATATAGATGACCTCAATTCAGCCATAAAAGAAATACGGACAGAGTGGATCAAGAAACAAGATCCATCAATATACTGTATACAAACAACACACTTAACTCAAAATGAAATTCATAGACTGAAAATCAAAGAAGATAAAACAATTGTTCCACATGACAGAAGACCAGAAAAAAACAAAGGTAACTTGCACATCAAAGCCAGAATGGATAAGAAAGATATGGTATTTTTATACAGTGGAAAGCTACCCAGCTATAAAGTAGGATAATCTCGAGCCTCTTGGAGGTAAATGAATGCATGTTCATGTTCATGTGTAAAATGATTTGGACTCATATGAGTAAACACTGAGTGATCCCCCTGGCATAGAAAAACTGAAGGAGTTAGTGGAATCCAAAAAGCACAATAGATATTATGAATGTGATAGGAGAGGAAACACCTAAAAAGGGAAAGTGGCAACCACTGTTAATTTCCTATTATCTTGCTTTGATTTCCTGAATCATTTTCATAATTTTGTTAGGTTTGGTTTTACTCTGTCTTCTTTTGTTAGATTTCACTGTGTCTGATTGTATGGCCAGCTATTTTGAAGATAACTGGTGTACTATGTTATCATTGTTGATTTCCTATTATGCTCTTTTGAAGTCCTATAATACTTCCATTCTTTTGTTTTGATTGGTTTTATTCAGTTTTGTTTGATTTTATTATGTGTGATGGTATGTAAAGCTATTTTGAAGAAAACAAGAGACACTATGGTAGCCATTGCTGATTTTCCACCAAGTTGAATTCCTGTAATGCTTTCATTCTTTTGTTTTGATTGGTTTTATTATTTTGTTTCATTTGATTTTATTATTATGTGTGATGGTTTGGACAGCTATTTTAAAGAGCACAAGAGATATGGTAGCCATTGTTGATTGCTTGTTGTCTTGTTTTGAAGCCCTATATCACTTGCATTGTTATGTTATGATTTGCTTTATTCTGTTTTGTTTTGTTTTATTCTCTTTAAAATAAAAATGTTTTAAAATAATTATTTTCTATCAAAGTTCATAATCTATCTTCCTATAAACCTGCTATTTACTATATCACAGTACTAGATATTAACAGACACATAGGCATGACCTCTGTCTTCTGGGGGGAAAGAATCAATGCTTAGATATCTGAAGATCAGAAAAAAAAGATTTATAGGAACAAAGCAGCCATGAGAGTAGTAGGAAAGACATACTGCCAGCTTCTTAAATGCATTACAATAAAACTGACAATCTAAATGCATTAACTGAAATGGAAAGTGAGCTTATGAAGTAGTAGGTAAGTGGCAAGAATGAAATAGAGACTCCTTGAAACTGTTTCAAAAATAAATCTCACCTTTTCCCAAGATGAGCATATTAATAGAAAAATGAAAATCACATTTACTCCAAAGATATTGATAATCCTTTGGGGGAACCAGAGGTAAAGCTTACCATCTAAACTGATCAAAATATACTTGAATGGCAGTATATATTCATGAGATAAAAAGTAACACAACATGTCACCTTGTGTATCATTTGACATTTTGTTCTGTAGCTATGATTGGACTTTAATCTTACATCTGCTTTTAAATGCTTGTCATTGATCACAGATGGAGCACTAAATAAGCATAGACAAGGTAGGATGGTGCAATCCAATCCAAGCTTTGCCACTATTTAAAATTACAGTGACTCAGAGACAATCCACAGTCATCACATGAAAAGATCATTTTTAACCAGTGATGTCAGTTTCCAACTGATGAGAGTATCTTTCCTCAACAGTTTCAAGTTTACATCATTGTTTTGAAACATCCTCTCTCTCTCTTCCTCTAGGGCAACTTTTCTTGCACCTTCTAATTCATAAGCACAAAAAAAGACATATGTCAAAAGTGTTTAAATAAGTAAGAGAAAATCAACAGTATTAACACAAACACTTGAAGGATCAATATCCTTCAAGAATGTTGAAAGTGATTTTGTAACTCAGTTTCTCCATTTTCCTTTACAATAATCAAATATTTTCAATGGTAGAGAATTAATTCAATGCCCCACAATTCAATTTACTCCAGCACTCAGAAGCGCCAATGAATAGGATGTTCAACTCAAGTTATAATAGTTGTTTTCCTTTGTTAATACAAAGCATTTGCTCTTAACTATTCCCTTTAGTTATAGCTAAAGTATGTTTCAGATTTTTGCAAATGACTGAAATTCAAGCTTCATCTTTTTTAGACTAAACAAGTCTAGGTCTCTCAACTATTCCACATTAATCAAGGTTTCCATACTTCACGAAAATAACCTCTTTCTGCAGATTTGCTTCCAGGAGGAGAAGGATGGTGCTTTGAAGGACAAAGTGGCAAGCAGCAAGCAGCTAGCAGGTAAAGGATACTGGTTGAGGCAACAACTATGTCAGAAAAAAATCCTAAATACAAAAAAAGGTATATATACAAGTACTCATATCAAGACTCATTATAAACGTTAATTATAAATACAGTGGTGTTAATTAGGTAATAACCTAAAAATTATTATATGAAAATGATTAACTGTTATTATCTTCTCAATGGGTTATTTTAAAGTCATACTGAGTAGTAATGAAGAGAATCAAAATATGGAAAATGTGTATATGACAAGTTAAAAAAAAACCTCACTATTCTATTACCCTTCAATTATGATAAAAATATGTATATTAAGTTTTTTAACAAAATAAACAATAGCATGGGCATGGTAAGAATATGAGAGTTTGTTCTTCTTTATCCTCTTGTCAAGCTTCACAAATTTTAATTAGAATGTGCACATCATAATAGTTCTATTTCATAAACATTTTAAGACACAGAACATACTGTATGTACCAGAAACTAAATATGGCACAGTTTGAAGTATATATTGAGTGCTTAATAAGGTATCTATAGTTTTTCTTGAAGAAGCCAGCTCAGCAAGGCCATTTCACTGCAATGTGTGGAATTTCGCAATTTATCAGTGAAATGATGTTTTTCCCAGGAAGGAAAATACTCTTGCCACAAAAGAAACTTTAATGACTACTTTAAAAACAGTGTTGTTTCCTTGTGTAGCTATTCTTCTCCAAATAGCAAAGAAGGGACATGCTTTTCCTCTCCTTTGTGCTCCACAAAACCCATCTAGACACAAGTTACCATCAACTTTTAATGGAAATGCTAGGAGCAAGACAGGTAGCTGACCCTTGGGTTTCATGCTCCCATATAAATAATCAAGGCTTTTTGCAGGATAACTTTTGTATCTTTCACCATGAAAATTGAAACAAATGAAAATGATCTCCCTCTTTCAAGAAAGTTTGATTTATTTTTGTTAAAGCTGCTCTTATGTTCAATAATGAAACCTTCAAGTAAAGCAAAGATAGAGAGGTCTCCACCTCTCTGCTTGATCTTCCCAAACAGTTATACCAGCTATGGGACTTTCTTCCTACTTCCCTAAATCAACTAAAATCCTGTGTAATACTCTCTTTCTCCAATTAAACTGGCTCTTCATTAAAGAATTGGTCCAAATTCTATCACAATAATAGTCACTGCCACAGTCAGTAGCCAACTGATTTTATTTTATATTAGATGATTTTTTAATGCAAAAAGATCTAGATTATATTGCCCTTTGGATGTTGCCAAAACATGTTAGACCCAGTCTAACTCCACGGTACGTCTCAGCAGTGAACACGACCTCATGATCCTGCTCCCTCTTCTAACGTCATATTTCATATCAAGCATAGTTACCAGAGTACTGAGAAAAAGAGTGTTGCGCTTAAGTAAACATAAGAAAAACTTGTGTGGATCTTCATTTATGGATGTTTATTCACTAATTGGCAACTTAAAACATATAGTAAGTAAAAGTTTCATTCATAAAATAGTTTATGTATGTGTTAATTTCCCATTACAGACTGAGTATTTTAGGAACTTCTAGAACAACTTCAAGAAGATTTTAAAGATGAGATTTTAGAAGGTTAGAACATGGCAAAAATGAAATATCAAGCGCTAACTAAACTGCTGAAACTGGAGCTTAAGAAATAGGTTGAAGCCATCTGGTAAAGGGCCTGAACAATAAACACTTCTGATTTTACTCAATAAATAATGGATTTGGAAAAACCAGGCCCAGTAAGTTGGTAGTTAAGTCCAAAAAAGTAGAAAATAGTCAAGTTCACCAAGTGAAGGAGTACAGTACATAAAGAGCAAGAAACTAAGGGCTGAGCTTACAAAGAAGGGAAGCAGAGACAGTAAGTGTTTATCATTGTTTTATGCAGTGAAATTTTGAAGCAGTTTTTTATTCAGAAACAAATGACTAGTATATATACAGTCTCTCTTTTTCTAGATCTTCTTCCAAAATGGGAGAAGACAAAAAGGAGTAACAGTGACTCTCACAGAGTAGATGCTTGTTTATTCTGCTAGTGGATTAAACACCAGAGTGTGGAAAAACCAGATTAAAAATTAGGAGAAGCAGCTCGAGTCCTTATCCATTTGTGGCTTACTCTTCCTCAGTAAGCTCTTTCACCCTTCTGAAACTATTTCCTACCCTGTAAAGTGAGAATGTAACATGTAAGACAAAGTCTGCTATGGATTAAAGGAGACTGAATTTCTTAAGTACTCAATGTAAGATCTGACTAAGAACAGTTTAAAAAGAATGTGGACTATGAAATAAATAGAAAAAAATTAGAGAAGTAAACTACAAAGCAATGAGTTCCTAAAAGTAGAATACTGCCTCTTGCAAACATTTCTAGGCCAAGTTCTGCCTCCTACATATGATAGAATTAGGTCCATCTCACTTTCCCATTCTACTAATATCACTACTCTTCTGGATTATATTTTAATCCAGGTAAATTAATTCTTTCAATATACATTTAGTAAGTTCCTACCATAGAGCACATATTGTTTTTGGTGCTAAGAGTAAAGCAGTAAGAAAAATAAACCTAAAACAGGAAAAAGGTGAGCTGTGCAGCTATCTAGGAAACAGTATTACAGGTAGAAGGAACAGTAAGTGCCATGGTCTGAAGCATGCAAGTTGTGAGGCTGAAGAAAAAAATGGCAAGAGCATAAATAGAGGAAGTTACTTCAGAAGAGCAAAAGAGTAGGTGTAAAGCTCTGTAATGATTTTTGCTTTTACTATGAGTAAGATGAAGCATCGCTAGAATATTTTGAACAGAAGAGTGACATCATGTGACTTACATTTCAGCAAGATTTCTCTGGCTGCTGTGTTAAGAACAGACTATAAGAGGGAGAAAATATGAATACAGGGAGACTGGATTAAAGCAGTTATGAGGGAAGATGGAAAGAATTATTGAAGTTCTAGAAATATTTTGAAGGCAGTGACAAGATTTGCTGATGGATTAAATGTGTGTGAAAAAAAATTAAGGATGGCTCCACTTTGGATTTCAGCATATTAAAGAATGGAATTGTTACCAAGAGACAGGAGAAAGCTATGAGATGAAAGAGAGTTAAAATGCTTATGGTATAAATTTAGAAGGCACTCATAGTCCGAGATTGGATGAGATCAGCAAGGTGGTGGATGGTGATGGAAGGTGGGAGAGGATGTTAGCACCATTGGTAAATTTGTCTTCCTGCACTAACATCTCATTGAATTCTCACTTTTTCACTTTCCTGGGCTCCCTGCCTCCCTAAAAACTACTCTCCCTTTCAAAATTCCAAGTCCAATTCTTCAGACAAACCATAAATTGTATCTCCGCCCACCTGTCTGTCTCTGTCTCTGTCCCTGTCTCTGTCTCTCTCTTTCACTCTCTCTCTCTCTCTATTTGGCCCCCGTTTATAAACCCAGGACCTCATGCCTAATAAGCACATGTTCCACCACTGAGCTCCACCTCTACCCCTATTCTCTATTTTTAAATCACCCTCTTCTTTAACTGTTGGTTGCTACAGTGATCTCCAGTTAGCACCACAACACCATAGACTTGGTAAACCTTGACTCCATCTTCTCTGCACTTGATTGAATTATTTGAGTGAAGACTTCTTAATCTTAGTTAAGTAACTTTTAAAATATGTATTATGTAACAGTTACATCTTTACAAAAATATTCACAGGCATATGAAGTCCTCATTTTAACACTTTATGTAACGTTTGCTTCATTTGAAAATGATGAAATTATGGTTTATCAAGATTAAGTGAGTCTCTAAAGACATAATTCATAGTTAGGAATTATGATTTCTTATTTGTAACATCTAAACACATCACAGGAAAACAACAGATTGATTGATAATAAGTGTCAATTGTAAGACACAACTAATTTCCAAGGACATTAGTTTGTTGACATACTGTAGCTCAAATCATCTCCTATTCCTTCTCATGCATGGGAAAGAAATAAGAATTGTCAGTCCAACCAGTGTTTCAAAGGAAGGTCATAAAAATCCAGAGTTCAAATTGTATCTCGACTCTTGTAATTTGTCCTTCCCTGCTGTCACTCCCATTATGGTTCAATTAACAGTGGAAGCCGGGAGCAACTTGATGAACATCTGTTGCATCCACCTGGAAATAATTCAATAAGGGTAAACCCCAGGAAGATATTAGCAGACATGAGCCTAAGTTTTTCCATTTTCACATTGGGTGGCAAAAGCAATTCAGGTAATGGGAGGGAAAAGAGTACCTGATCAACTGGAAATATTAGGTCAATTTCTCAGCGTAGCATTTCAACACATATTTGAAAGAAATATAAAAATAACAAATAAGTGAATTAGACTTACAAAATTACATGATTACAATTGCATCACTATTTTATAGGGTATAAATATAGTGTTACCAGAGTTGCTGTCAAGCAAAGTATCACTATCTAAATTATGTTTACTGTCTAACACAACATATTCTTTTTTATGTATTACCCATGTATTCACAGAATAACCAAGGATAATGTGGAAATAGATGAAAATGTGAAGGATCATTAGCCTCATATTGTACAGAACAAATACACAAGGGCAACAGCAACTTGTGATTAGCACCGAATGAACCACAATTCCACATGCCTGCAATTCCCACATTAGATCCAATAATCATTGGATAGAATTATAGATTATTTTATTAATGGCCTTATTTATTCTTTTCAAACCAGACATTTGAGGTTTCCAAAAGAAATTATTCCAAAACCGTGAAAATATGTTATCCAAGCTTGGGATGCTGTTTATTAATAGCATCACTTTAAAACTATTGTTAAAATAATCTTGTCTGAATAACAAACATTTTCACTTGCACTGTCAATTATTTTCCTCAAACATTTTGTTTTCAAACACTTAAACTTGGTCACATAATTTCATGAATTCACATTTCTTAATTGATGACAATGTAAAATCACTATAGCTGATTGAAGCTTTAATTTAATGCTTATGCATCAAATGATATTTCATAGATCAGCTTCTTTTCTAGAGACTATGGAAATAAAAACTCCAAATGAAATGAAAACTGTGGAAATGAAATTAATTTCTCAAAACAGAATAATATATTGAGAAACTAATCTGGGTTTCTATTCTCAGATAATAAAACTTAAACATGTCAGAAAAGTAGTTTATGAAATCTTGGGCTCTAATATTTTTTATACGCTGTCTCCCTCCTTCCCTTTTCTCTATTTTTCTCTATCTGTCTGTCTGTCTGTCTCTCTCTCTCTTTGGGAGAAAATATTAAAATAGGATTTAAAAAATCAGAAATTCTAACACCACTCAAATATCCAGCTCATTATAAGTTAGTGATATTTCTCTTCAAGAGCTAAATAAATTGACCTAAGTGCAGGAAAGATTTATGACTGACATTAAAAGTCATTTTGACAAAAATATGACACAAAATCGTGACAATGAATTCAATACAGTGAAATGTTTGATGAATACAACAAACAAGAACTGCCTTCAGCCTGTTGAAAAGGCAACTGTGGTGTGGTCTGGAAAACCCCTCACCCTCTCCTTACATTTGCACCTTCACAACTCACCAAACTCTCTTATTACCTTGTTCCCTCTTGGTAACATAATAACCAATCACTCAACAAGTATTTTTTAAGTCTACAAACAGCAGTGATTAATAATAGAAGTCTCCTGGTCTTTCTGGCATGGAGGAAAATGAAAAATAAATAAAGATTAAATAAATCAAGGTCAAGTAAATCATAAAATGAAGGTAGAAAATTACATTAAAATACACATACAAGAACAAAGGTGAAACCTTGAAGATTCTAGTAGTTCTCTCTTGCTACCACAATATACAACTACAACCTTAGCACCTTAAATTCATTATAATCTAATAGTTTCTGTGGGCAAAGGCTAGGCTTAGTGTCCCTCACTGGTTCTTCTCCTGTGGGTATCACAAGATGAAAAACAAAGTGTTTTTGCAAGGATCCTTTCTGAAGACTCTGGAGAAGAATCCACCAACAAGCTCATTCATACCGCTGACAAAATTCAGTTCCTTATAGAAGGAGTGAAATCCCCATTTTCGAGTAGGTGTCAGCCTAGGACCACCTTAGCTTTCTAGAGATAGCTCTCTATTCCTGGCAGGGTTCCCCTTAGACCTCAGAACCCCCACTGGCATTTGGAAGCTCCCTAACTTCCCCTCTCTTAGTTTTACATTGTTTTCTATTTCATTTTCTGCTGCATCTCTGTTTTGAGCCAAAGAAAGTCTGCTGCTTTTAATGGCACAGGTAATTAGATTGGGCCCATTTGGATAATATAAAATCATTTTCCTGTTTCAAAGAGCATGAACAACATTAATTAAATCTCCCAGGTCCCTTGGCCACAAAATATATCAACTGGGATTAACCAGTGGGTTTATGGAAAAGAGTCTTATTCTCTTACTACAGAGATTTACAAGTATTGTTGTCATGAATTGCATTATTGACCTCAGTTTTTCACTCTTCCCTGTGGTTATACCCTTTTGTCAATGATTTTGGAATTCCTCACATAATGAGAGAACATATTTCTTGACTTTGTTCCCTTGACTTTGTTCACAGCTAATCTGAATTACTTTGTCCAACAGAAGAAAGCTGAAATGATGCAACACTAATTCATAGCAAATTTTGAGTGTTTCTATTTGCCTCATATCTCTCCAGTTAGCCTAACATCTCTAACCCTCCAGTTCAAGGGACATAAAAAGATTGTGAAACAAAGTTATCTTAGCTGAGTTCAGACCAAATCAGCTGATTTCCAGTTGACCTAAAGACATGTAAACAATAATGAAAGGTAATTTTGAACCACTGATTTTGGTAGTAATTTCTTATCCAACAATACTAGAAAATATGAAGAAATAAAATATAGTTGAACAATGTTAAAATAAAAGCATAATCAGAAAGCACAGGCGAAAAATTCATCCATAGTATTAAAAACAAAGTATAAAAAATCAATAATTGAAGGTATAGTTAAGAGACATGGAGAAGGGTAGCTTCAAGGACTATAGAATATGCAACTGATAGTAGTTACGAAAAAAAAGAACAGAATGGTGACAATACTTCTAGAGGTTAATAGAATTTGTTATTTGTTATACTTTAGTAAAAACAGTATGTTTAATATCAAGCAAGAAAATTCAAGAATGACTCATATTTATAGTTATAGAAAAACTGCAGCACACAAATAGTTTTTTTTTACAATGAAAAAGAAATGACCTATAATGGAAAACTATTCTGATAACAGATTTCTTATCAATAACAAGAAATAATTCAGCAATGCCTCAAATCCATTTCATAACTAACAAGATTAATAAATTCCTGACTGAGTTCATACTATACTCAGTTTTAGACAACAGTTACTAAAATACATTACATTTTTACAGTTTATACTTCCTTTAGTTTTACTTTCCTTCTTTCTAAAACATAGTGTTTAATAATTTCTCTTATGTAAATATAAACTTCTCATAGTACACTGGTATACATTTTTGGAAAAACTGGCACAATATATGGAAGTTGTAAATGTACATGCCCTTCATACCTAAAATTTCACTCCTAATATATTACTTATCTATCATTTATGTACATTACAAAAATATCTCCAATGTGCTCAAAGAGAAAAAACACGTTCCCTGTATCTCTGTTTTTCCCAGCATAATATAGAAGTAATGTAAATAGCCAAGCAAAAAAGAAAAGAGAAATCATTTTAAATGTATATATACAGTAAAGCATTAAGGAGTTCCAAACATCAATAAACAGAAATTACACTTATTAACATATATAAATCTCAAAACATATAAATTTGGTTAAGGACACAAACTTCAGAATGATGCATAAACATAAAATCATTTAGGAAAGTTTTTAAATGTATCAATATAACATTTTATTTTTTTCCAGAGAACTGTTTTATTTTTTGAAAAGAATAAAATCAAATGAGAAAAAAAAACAACTTGGGGTCATTCAAAACAAAATGATGGACACAGTACATGATTGAAAACCACAATACAAGGTGATCTACAGTGGTTACCATGATGTCTCTTGTTATTTTCGATAGAACTGCCCATATCATCAGGTACAATAAAATTGAATAAAACAGTACAGAACAAAATCAATAAAAACAAAACATTGGAGACATTATAGGACTTCAAAAAAGAGTAACAGTAAAACCAGTATGGGTATCATAGTGAATCTTATTGTCTTCAGAGTAATTGCCTATACTCTGAGTCTTGATACTATCAAACATAACAGATTCAAATAAAATCAATCAAGACAGGACAGCGATCGAACAAAATAGATTCAAATAAAATCAGTCAAGACAAGACAGTGAAAGCAATACAAGTTTTCAGATTAAGTTAATAGGAAATTTAAAATGGTTACCAAAGTATATCCTATCTTTGGAATAGCTGTCTATGCCCTCAAATCCAGTACAAGTAGACAAACTGGAACAGAATATACCAAACTAAACAGAGTGATGACAACAATATGGGTTTCAAGTCATGATACAAGATTAACAATGTCCTCTGCCTTCCCTATTTGGACAGTTTCTCCCCTCTCACTTTCATCGGATGCACTGTATATTTTGTATCCCACTAACTCCTTAGTGTTTAGAGTAGGGAGGCAACCCACCATTTACCTAATTGGTTCTGAACCTTTGTATTCCTGAGCTTGGTCTCTAGTTGTATTCCTTTATACAAGAGCCTCAAGGTTTTCCTTCCTTATAGCTGAGTAGTTCTCCACTGTATAAAAGTGTTATGTCTTTCCAACCAGTCTGTAGCTGATGCTACCCCCACCTTTTCCTGATTCCCTGTCACATAGAGCATTATTTTCTCATCTTTGCCTTTCAGTCCATTAACCCTCTTTCAGATTAAATATATTTCTTGTATAGAGCATCTTGATGGACCCTATCTCGTGATCCACTCTGCCTGTGTTTCTTTTTATTAGTGTATTGAGGCCATACATGTTAGCGATTATGGCCAACTTTTTCTGCCTCATCTCTGCCATGCTATTTTTCTGCCATGGGTAGTCTACTTTTCCCCTTTATTCCATTGTCTGCCCCATTCAGTGAGCCCCCTCTGCCACTGTTCCTGAAACCATGGTCTTTTTTCTCTCTCTCGCAAATAAATTATTTCATTAATAGTATGAAAGTATACATTAGAATTATAAATATCAAATAAAGGAAATAAATATCAAATAAAGGATAATGCTTAAATCCCACATACAGGGAGGTGGGAAAGTATAGGTTTAGGACAAAGAACTTAAAAGACTTCCAATGTAAAAGTAACGCTAAGCTATTTTTGAAACTTCTGAAGGAAATATAGAAAGCTATTATGATTTTTTAAAGCAGGCTGATATATACATAGGTATTATATTATTTAGTCTGTCTTTCTGTATGTCTCTAGGTTTCTGTAACAAAAATATCTGAAAAAAAGACTTTCTCAAGCTCATTTGGCCTATTTCTGTAAAGAATAAAATGTAATCTTGGAAGGTATTTCACTGCGTTAATCTTCCCAGGGGTCGATACATTTGCAGAAGACAACCAGAGACACAGAGGCTGCCTTTATAGCTATGAAACACTAATGGATAAGAATCAGTCTCTCCAGGCTCTGCAGGTTTTCTAAGGAGCAAAAATGGGACAGGATTTCCTTATACACCTCAAATCTCTCTAATAAGACTCTGTGTTCTAGCTGGAGGTCTGACCAGGACTACCTGAAGTACCACAATTATCACATTAATAGCATTTAAGATAAGAGCACTTCAAGGCTTAAGAAAGCACTGTGATGTCTTAAAGACAGCACAGGTTTAAGGGCAGAAAGTGCTAGGTTTAAATATTCTTCCAGAGACAGTAAGTCCCTTGACATTCTCAAAGCTTGCGAATTCTCAGCCTTAAAAGAGGTTAGCATTACTTAAGGAATATAGGGAGGAATAAATGAAATAACATATTATGAGTGTGTGGCACCTGAAGATACTCAATACAATAGTCTTTTATGTGTCTTTCAAGCAAAATTGATGAAAACAAAGGCAAAATGCTTAGGAAACCAGATACAGTCACACATAACTTAAAAACAAATGTTTTCTTACAAGATGAATAGGTTAAGCTGGCTGCCTAGTTTTAGAATGTCACATATTCTGATTCTAAACTGTTCATTCAAACTAAATAAGAACCTCAAATACCAAAAGTTTCCTTCCCATGTATAAGGTAAAACTGCAAGACACAGATGAGAATCCCAAAAGCCAAAGCACGACACGCATGCTGTTTGCCCTGGTTTTGAAAGGTGGGACTCAGGTAAAATCCCTTGGTGGGCAACAACGGAGATCCTATCGAGCTCAAGGATTCTGTACCCCTATTGTCACTCAGCCAACAATCACATACATGCATCTCTTACTCAGGGTTATCACAAAGAACTCTTTTATACACTAAATGCTGTAAAAAAATTAAGAATGTATTTTATCATTCAAACACTAAAGACTAACCCAGAAACTTATTTACCCTTCTGTAAACTAAGCACTAAAGGCTTTCTGAAAAAGACATTGTGCTCCTCTCAGGAACACCCATCCTCTTTGCTTCTGGTCACAGAAAGTGCCACCAAACCCACCTAAAAAGATGCTCCCTCATTCCGAGGACTGCTAGCTCCTACATGGAACTAAAATCAAACAACTCTTATGCATATGCATCTTCATCACAAAAAGTCCACTGATCTCAGATCCCACTGACCATATTTGACTTCTGCTTTCTAGTGCTCATTCCTGCTTCTCCACGACTTCATTAGCATAGTAGCACCTTGGCCAGCAGCCGTCATTTCCAAATAGGGCAGCAGTCTTCCTTGCCAGAAGGTTTACTCCAAATCAAAGTGATTTCACTTATCTCCAACCAAATTAAGATGTGTTCACACGATGTCTTAATTTGAATTCAGCACTAAAACTCTTCTTTATGAGAAGAAAAAGGAAGAAAAATTGTGTCAGATTAAAGCTTTTCAAATGTATCTCCTGTGGCCAAAGCTAAGCTTTACATAAACTCTAAATAACCTGCACAATTACATGTAGACCCAGTATGATGTAGAAAAGATAAAGTGTCAACTTTTCACAGTTATTTTTATTACTGATATTTATTACACATCAACAAAGTCCTAGGAAAGAGGTTGCTGTTAAATTCTAATGCTGTCTTAAAGTTAATATGGAAATCTGTGTGTTGTAAAATCCATATAGTGATTCAGCAGGTGATTTTCTTCTCCACATACCAAGTCTCGATTGCATTATCACTGAATTCTACATGAGCAAAATGTTACATTTTACCAGGATAATTTGCATGTATCATGATGATGATACTTTTGTTGTTTGTGCTCTGCATGAATTACTAAGTAATGTTTAAATTGAAGCATTGAATGCTTGTCAATAAAAGGATCTATAAATTATCCTCATGTTAATGATTTATCATCAGCCTTATAACTAAAGAAAATCAGGCAGGTTGTGAGGGTGTTGCTCCTGCTTCTTCTCCCATAAAAATTTCATTAACAAATTACTGTAGCAGAAAGTGTTTTCATTTCTACAATGAAAGAATTATTGCATTTTCTTGTTATGGCTGTTTTCCTCCATGACACTAAGCATAAAAGAAAATCTTTCTAGTGGTTTTAAGAAGCCTGTCTCATGACCCCATGTGTCCTTCAATGTCATATTCATGCCTGTTGGAAAGGTGGTGACTGGAAAGCTCAATCTCTCAAGCCAAAACACCTTGGATACTGCCATTGATGGTGGCAAAGGAAGAGTTCTGTCACAAAGATCCTTCACTCTTGATTCAGCACCTTGTTTCATCTTAACTAATAAGCATGCATTAGGAAACCCAACAACCTTCAGCAAGCCAAGATCAGGGACAGTGATGGAAGGTCTCTGACTACCTCCTCAGCAGAGTCCCTCCTCTACCCCAACAATCTGGGCACCCACACCACAGTCAGTAAGAGGAGTGGTCCACATGTTCATTTTGTAGAACTAATATTTCCCAGGAACCATAAAACCCAGAAAAATTAGTGAGAACTTACAATTTCCAGTTCTTCATGTTCATAGTTGTTGAATAACCTTTTCTCTTATTCCACAGAGTTATAAAACATTAGTCAAATTTTTAGCACAGCTATCTTCAGTTTATTTGTGAGCCATGGTAAATTTGCAGTCAGATTACTTACATCTCATCTAGAAGAAACAAAAACTACATCCTGCCTCTGTGTATGACTACAACTTGAACATTCCATTGCATAATTGTTTGTAATAGTGCCTTTTAGATATTCTTGCTTTCTATTTTGAAACCAAAGCAAATAAAGAGTTTGTATTTAAACAATAACTCTTTCTCTTGTTTCAGTTATGCTCTTGTGATTAAAAGTATTTATAGGGCAAAAATATGAAGTAGTATACAAAACCTTGTCACAAAGCTTATTTAAATTCTGCACACCTCTTTCTACTACACCATGAAATGTTTCCCCAGATGCTATGAAGTTAAAAGAAAAACTTGTCTCACTTCTCATGACTTTTTGTCCTTCTGGAACAGATTTTGGCTCTGAGGCCACATGCTACATTCTTGTATTACTTCTTACACTAACCATAACAATTCTCTCTGTCACACTTGGGACTGAGTGCTTCACTTCTTCTGGAATTCCCCCTTCTCGGCCCCACAGCTCTTCCAATGCCAGCTTTTTGACCCTCTCCTGTGGAAATGTGCCCTCTTGCTCCAGTGCCCAAGGCTCTCTCCTTTCCCTGAGGCTCCTCCCTCTATAAAGAGAAGGATAATTCTGCTGTTTCCCAGATTCAAGGCCTCCTTGCTCCCTCCTCCCTCCCTCTGCTGGGCATCATGTATGACGTTAGAGCTGATAAGTATGCTTCTGCCCTCAAACTATCTAGAAGCAGATACTGAAGTGAAATTTGGCTGCAAATTCTTCACAACATATTAGACCCTGTGAAAGGGAGAAGAGAAAACTAGGCAGAAGTTGTTGAACTGTGATTTAGGTTTTTCAAAGTCTTGGCTAAACCATCACGGAGCTTTGGAGAACAATCTATTGCAGTTATACTTCTTGAAGGTTACACAGCCACACCTCATATTTTCTCCTAGCTCAATCCGCACAGGCAGGCTGCCCAGGATTGGACATTAATCCAGACAAGCAGGCTCTCTGCACCTGAAACAGATGAAAAAGGCTAGAAGCTATAAGCTTCCACTGACCACTTCCCACTGCTTCCTCTGTGAAGGAGGGCTTATCCCTAGCTTCCCTCAGCAGTCATCACTTTGCATTTAAATCAAATCTTAGCACTTCTCCTTCAAATTACCTTTCACAAGTTTCCAATTCCTTTGCTAGGCATGACCCACAGAGGGCCTGAAAGGAGAATAAGAGCATGACAGAAGTCAGAATTCATCTCTCCCTATCTTGGATGGAGTCTCCTCTCTGGCTCTAGTCTCTGCTACCAGCTTTAATTGCAGCTGCCACAAGGCAGCCCACTTCCTGGGCTTTGGTTACACCTCTCCCTGCTTCATTCCTCCAGCTGTGTGGGCAGGAGTAGCTTGCAGTGGATACCTTATAATTACCATATTATTTATTATTTGGCTTCTCCCATCTTCCAGCACCAATGTTAACAATTCCATGGGTTAAGTTCTGCTTGAAGTGACTTATGTGCTGGATTGGACTCTGATAAATATTCTTTATGAACAAAACTATGCACAGAAGCCAAACAACAATCAAAGTTATAGAGCTTTGCCCAAAGGGATTGAAAGCATAGTAGTCTCTGTCCTAGAGAGCCTATTCAGAATATGATTGGAAATTCACAGTGGATATTTTTTAATTACCATGATACACATTGCCCCTCACATGGCTATTGGATCAGAGAATTTTGCAAACTGGAATAAATTTCCAGTGCTTAAAGAGTACTCTTTTGTTCCCAGGAGTACAAGTAGAATCCAGAACCCAATAATACCACAGCATATCAGAGAAATGGTCACCTTAAACTATCAGAGTGCCCTATTTGGACCATTTTTAAGCTTCCCAGTAATAGAGAAATAGGCTCATTAAAAATATGAACCTTTAATCTGCAAACTAGCAGATAAGTTGCACGTGGATCATCCGCAGCTATCCATAAAACAGGAGCATGCTTCCATCCAGACACTGGTTCCAAATGGGGTTTTGGCATGCCTGTATCCTCCATGGAGGTAAAGCAGTAATTCTGTCTTACTCATCAAATTTCACCCCTAAGAAAGCATATGTCACATAGAAGATTTGCGTTAACTTCTCTTGACTATTAAAAGGGTTTTAAATTTTTTCTCCACATTTATGGTTTACCTTTGTGATAAGGTGTTGAGGTAGGAGGAAAAATAGGGCATTCATGAATAAGTTTCCATTACATAGGATAAGCATATTAATATAAATATCATTAGAGAGAACTCTGAATGAAGCCAGGATTCCTCTTGGGATATGTAAGAAATGCAATGTTTAAACAGATCTGATAAAATTCTAACTTTTTCTCGAATAGGCACCAATAACTATAACAATGGGACATAGCCTTACTTTGAGTGAATGATTACCCTTGACAATAGATGTATAAACATTGCTTTTAAATCTGGTAAGTTAAAAGAAAGCAATGTCTTAGAAAGCCAAGGAAAGAAGCAAAAAGAAAGAAATCATTCAGTATGACTAAAGAGTTATTTTGCTCAATTTCAAATTAAAGTAACTTTTTTTGGAAAGAGAGATCATACCAGTCAATATGTAATTAGAGTTCATGGGGGTGAGGGAGCCAAGAAAAGAGGCAGAACATTTGTTGAATAATTTCAGCACATGAATGACTACGCTGATACTTTCACATATATTTTCTTGCCCAAACATTTAAGTAAATGTGAGAATTGGATTATTATCTTACCTCATGGAAAAAGAAACAGAAACGTGTAAAGATTTAGTTACTGCCTCAAAGTTAAATAGCCAGAAATGGGGTCAGAACTCACATCTAAAGCAATCTAATGTCAAATTCCCATATTTTCTGCCCCAATTGTTGTATTACTTGGGTGATATTATAACTCCCTTAGCAAAACTGGGTTTTTAAAAAAAAATTATTGTAATAATTTCCCAAGGAAGATACTTTAGTTTGTGTTTTATTTTGAAATGTCTTAGAGACACAGCCTAGCTTTTATTCTTCTGTAATTGTGCAGTAGAAACTAAGGGCTTCATATTAATGTCTTGAAATCATCTCACTAAATACTTTTTTTAATTATTGTTTTCTTGCTAAGATAATATCTGTTAAACACATGCTTATCTGTGAACTGATACTCATCCATTTAATAGAATTAACCTATCTTTGACCCTCCTAATGGAACCAGATTGATATAGTTGAGATTAATGAGTCAATTATTTTTGGACAAGGTACAAGGAACACAAACTGTTTCATACTGTTAGTACTTCATGGTGTTCTCGACTTTCTGTGTCACATCTGACATCTATAAAATAAGCAAGTGCAGGGGTTTTTTTTCCACCTTAACAATGATGAATGCTGATATTTTCCCAAGAACACAGAAATCATTTGGATGAAAAAGGAAGTGATAATGCAAGAGTGCAAGCTATTCTTTAAAAACAATTGTCTTTAAATCCTTTTATTTGACAAATTCATGCATCCAGAGACTTAGCTGTCTCCGAGTGTCACTTTTATAGTTAAATTAGCCTGCTAGGGGAACTTAAGTCCTATTATTGGTAAAGCAGGAGACACTGACAAATTAGCCACCAGCTAACATGAGGAAGATAGCACAAGAAATCTCCAGCAACTTTGAGAAGTTTATTTTCATGACAGTAAATATGAGACTCGTTACAAATCTGCTTACATGAATTGATCCTTTCATTTCCTGAGGGGGGAAAAAATAAGAAATCTTTATTTTCTTTTTAGAAGATCAGGGTCATACAAAGACAATATTTAAGAAACTTTTTTAAAAATTTTTAAGGCAGGGTCTCATTAAGATTCACAGGCTTGAAATTCACCTACCTCGGACAAACTGCTTTTACTATTTACCTACCACATATCAATTTATGATTCCCAAACATGTATCTTTAATCTCGTATGAATTCTAGACTCATAATAAACCACCTAGCTGATAACCCCAGCTGTCTAACCTATAGATGATTCAAACTCCTCCACCTCCACAAGGAAAGTACCCAGATATGACTTTTTCTATAATAAGACCCCAAACAGCCATTTCTCTTATTGTTTTCAGATATTTTATTTCTGTAACAAATGTGCATCACCTTTCAAATGAAATTACAGAAACGTTAGGTGTGTAAACTGAAAATGTATTTTAAATAGACTATGGCATCACAGACTGGGTTCAAGTGCTGGCCCTGGCACCCCTCACTGTGTTTTTGGCTGTGGCATCTAACCCACTGCAGCTCTTGTTCCTGGCATGCAAAGTGGAGGCTATTAATTATCTCACAGGGTTTTTGGAAGAATTACCTAAAAGTAATGAATACAAAGGGCTTGGCACAGTAAGTGCTCAATAAATGTTAGCTGTGCTGATGAAAGTATAGGAAAGTCTTTATATTCCTGCAGTAACAGCACCACCAAATATATTAGCAGGCAAGCCAAAAAGACTACAGTCACTTAATTTTTTCCTGCTGGTTTCATTATAGGGTTAATTTCCTTTCCTATTATTCTACATGCTGCAGTGTACTTGTCACCACACTTTTCCTCTGTCCCCTGTCATCTTTTGCCATTTTCTACCTGATTTCCACCAGGCTCTTTCCATTCCAATCAATTTTTCCCACAGCACACAAAGCAAGTTCCCTGGAATACATATTGGATCATTCACCTTCTGTACTAGAAAGCCTCCATTTTTATAATTAAATTCAAGCTCCTTTTTGAGACATCCATGGCCATTTTTTATGTGGATATTGTTTACCTTAACAGTCTAATATCCTGCCAAACCCTCACGCTTCTGAGGTCCCACATATATTAATATTTTTAGGAAGGACATGAGCATGTTTTTCCTATGTCTACTCTCTTCTATCTCCCTGCTGAACTGTTCTTCAATCTCTAACACAGGGGCAATCATCTCAGAAAGTCTTCCTTGAATTACCCTGAAACTACCCAAGATAAATAGTGACTTCCTTCTCTGTTTACCTAGTATACTTTACATAGTGCCATAATTTTATGCTTTCAACCTGCTTGGTACTATACTTACTTTTGTATCTGTGTTTCCTGTATTAAAGTGGGTTTCCTGAAATCAACAGCTTATGTCAATTCAATTTAATATTCCAAGACCATTATACAACATCAGGCACAAAACTGGTAACTCGATAAATACTTACAGAATACATATCCTTGAAGCTGTGTGTAAAACAAATCACTCAAACATCCTTTGGCTCAACTCAGATACATGTATCTATCTAGCTCTACTGAATTTGACAGAAATCATGAATTAGCAAGACCAACATAAACAGGCAAAATAGACAAGGAAACACAGTGAACTCAGATCAGTTTCTCTACAAAGCCACAGGATTGGGAATAGAAGACATGACACAGGAGATTCTTCTACTTGTCAGGAAGAAGAAGTTCTCTTTCTCATCAGCAGAGGAAAAGGAGAGAGAAACAAAGCTAAGGAATGAAAGAAATGTCTCTTAAGACAGAGGTAGCTCTCAGGCAGTGACAGCCTCTAACATAAGAAACTTCAGAATAAGAGTTATTTGTTCTTTGCTCCTTGACTACAAAAATCTGTGAGCATTCTTGTCAATTTCTTTATCCAATATGGCATGGGAGCAACAAGATTATTATTTCAAGGGTAATTTAGATGTGAATTATAAAGGTTTCTAAGTAAATGGAATAAAGCATTCATTAATTGTAGTCCAGTGTCCAGTACAATAAAGCTAAATGTCCTAACATTTAGCCCACCACCAAGGCTTTCCAGAGTTTGAGAGAAAGAAAGAAATTAAATAAACCATTGTGTATAGCATTAAGCAGCTGCACAGCTAAACACCTAAGGTAGAAAAGCTAAATTGTACAAAAATACAAAATAATTCAGCAGTGAATGCCAGCATGGTGCCCCCTATAATGCAGATCAGGTATATCACACTCTTCAGGTTCAATGTCAGAAAGCAAGCATCAGATTGAGATGATCACACCCCATCAAACAACAGAAACAGACGCAGAAGTCAGCATGTGATCCTCCTAAATTCCTCATGATTTAAGGACCCAGTCTTTAGAAGAAGACAAAGGAAGTAAAAGAAACTCAGAAAAATTGAATATTTACCACCAAAAAATTGAATGACCAGATCTAACTTTTCAAAAAACATGAGGGACTAGGGGATTAGCTCAGCAGTTCAAGTGCCTGCCTGGTAAGTGCAAGGCTATGAGTTCGATCCCCGACACAAAAATAATAATAATAATAAATAAATAAATAAAAATACAGAATAAATCGCTATGCCCTCATTTAACAAATTTATGTCCCCCAAGAATAGAGAGGTTTCAAGAAAGACAAGATCAAGTATAGAAAACATTGACGCTATATTTATTGCATGGCTTCATTTGAAATAGTTTAATCTTTGACCAGAAGACCTCCTTTGCTCATGGATTGGAAGTACCAATATTGTGAAAATGACCATATTACCAAAATCCAGCAATAGAGTCAATTCAATCTCTATGAAAATACCAACATCATACTTCATAGAGATGAAAAATAAATCCTGTGGTTACCATGGAATTGTAAAATTCCCAGAATAATCATAACAATACTGAGTAAAAAGAGCAATGTGGGAGACATCACAATACTGGATTTTAAGCTATACTACAAAGCCACAGTGACAAAAACAACATGGCACAAAACCAGACACATACACCACTGGAATACAACAGAAGACATAAAAACAGATTTGTGCATCTACAGTCATGTAATTTTTCATAAAGTGGCCAAAAACATAAGCTGGAAAAAACATAGCCTCTTTAACAAATGCTACTTTAAAAATGGGTGTTCACATGCAGAAGATTTAAAATAGAATCCTGTCTCTTATCTTTCACTAAAATAAAACCTAAATAGGTCAAACAACTAGATATAATATAGCAGCAGAAACTGAAACTTCTGTAAGATAATTCAGGAGAAACTCTTGGAGCCAAGGACATTGCCAAAAACTTACTAAATAGCAGTCCGAAGGCACAGGAATTAACAACAAGAATCAACAAATAGGATTACATTAAATTAAAAGGTTTTTGCACAGCAAAATAAATGAGCTAAAAGAAAATCTACAAAATGAGGGAAATTTTAAAAAGCTGCTTTTCAGATAAATAATATCTAAAATACATACAGAACTCAATAAGCCCCCCACAAAAGAAAAAAACATCAACAACTGATAAAATGAACTGAATGACATTTCTCAAAAGTGTTAAATGTCCAGTTAGTATATGAGACAATGTTCAACATCTTAGGCACTGAAGAAATATGAATCAAAACTATATTGAGATTCCAACTCCTCTCAGTCAAACTGTCCATGATCAAAAATACCAAAGATAATGAATGCTGGTGAGGTTGTGAAGAAAACCTACATTTCTTATAGGAATGTAAGCTAGTACAAGCACTACAGAAATCAGTATGGAGATTCTCAAAAAACTTTACATAGAATTTACCATTTGACCCCACTATTCCAGTGGTATTCCTGGGCATATTCCAGAAAGAATCAAGGTCGTGATACATACATATCTATTTTTAGAGTAGCACAAAACACAATAACCAAACTGTGGAAAAAGTCTAGGTGCCTTTCAGCAGATGAAAGGACAAAGAAACTGTGGCATATTTGCACAAGAAAATATCATCCAGTGACAAAGAAAAGTGAAATCATGTCATTCGCAGGAAAATGAAGAGAAGTAGAGATCATGTTAAGTAAAATGAGCCAGACACAAAAAATTAAATTCTACACATTTTCTCTTATGTGAGAAAACTAACAAATAAGTAAATAAAATAAAAGAGAGTGACAAGACAATTGAAGGTAGACTACTGGAGATAAGGAAGGATATAGAAAACAAGAAACAGGAATGTTAGAAAAAGATCAAGACATACTATGTGCATGTAGCATTTTACAAAATAAATGTCACCATTCTAAAAAAAGATGCACTAGCAAAAAATATATGAAAAATAATTATTAAAAGCCTGGAATTTACTGCATATTTAAATGATAAAAGGGACTGTCCCTTGTATTTCTTAGCCCACACTATGGCTTTTAATTAAGGGCAGGTGAACTGTCCACTCTCCTTTCTTCTCTATAAATTACAATCTTAACACAAGAAAGTAGATGCTACCAAAACCCAGAATCACATTTAAACCAAAAAGATTATCATTTCACAATCAATGATTTGATTACTTAGTTTACATAGTTCTTTAGAACCAAAGCTAACAATAACAGATACCACATTTGAGCCATAAATTCTAAACCATGAGTTTTTATAAATATGATTTCATTCATTCTTCATAACAAACATATGAATGAGACATCACTGTTCCCAGTTTACAAGCTACAAAAACAAAATAAAGAAAAACAAAACAACTTGGCCACAAATCACAAAATCTATAGCTAGATGGTCAGTACATAACTCAGGACAGTCTCTTTCCATTTCCTATAACTGGACTCAATTTGTTTTCTTTAGTCTATAATAATGACATAGAATCATGAGATTCATTTTGGTATATTAGTAAATGTAAATCACAGATTTTGGTTATTTACATCTCCTACCCCCACCCTCCTTTCTTCCCCATCCCTCTTATTTCCTACTCAATCTCTACAGTTTACTGCCATCTCTATTTTATTTGCTTATTTATTTATATTTTATATTACTCATATGCAAGATTTAATTTTCTGAGCCTGGCTTATTTTGCTTAACACAGAAATATACAATGAAATATTAAGAAAACTGCAAACTATCACAAGACAAAGATCAAACAATGAGTAAGAATATTAAGGAAAAAATAAATGTAATTATATCACGTAGTCACTTACGTGCCATATATTGTTGCTGAAGACACAACAGCGCACAAAATGTCATATCCAAATGAAGCTTCCACACTTGACAATAATGAACTTGTGAAATAACCAATATTAACTCAAAGAAAGTGCTGTGAAATACTGTGTAAGAAAAAGGGGAGCAGAGTTGCTATTTTAGAAAGAGTAAGCCTCCAAATGACATGAGGTGAAAGAAAGCCTTCCAGGCATTCTGGGAAAGAGTGAGGATTTCTGAATGAGGGGAGGGAGTAAGACATGCATGGATCTGAGAGAAAACATTATAAGCAGAGAGAACAGAGCCCCTGAAGTGGACAGCTGGTTGACCAGAAACAGATTATGATTAGAATACAGTGAATAATGTGGGTGTGGAAAGACAGTGGTAAGAAAACTGAAGAGTAAGCACTAAGCGATACCCACACAGGGTAAGATCTGGCAGGCAATTGTAAGGACTTGAGATTCAGTTATCAGTAGGTTGGGAAACCTTTGGAAGACAGCAAATGACAAGATTATTTTAGATTTTTGAAGATACTCTAAATTCAGAAAGTGTAATACACAGTATCAGTAGGCTAGGAAGTGAATACGGGGATATCTTTTGGGACAAAGAAGCCTGTCTAATCTAGAAAGATAGCAATAGGATCTAGAATTTGTTTTCAGATATTGTAGAATATATTTTGAAAATATGTCTGACAGGTCTTGCTAATGCATTAAATGTGAAATGTATAAGAGAAAGTTCAAGAATAATCCCTCAATTTGGAGGTCGGGATAAACAGTGGTACCATGGAGAACTTGGTACTCCAGCAAGTACCAGCATACAAGGAAGGACCAGTATAGCAAAGAGTGTGGAGGGACACTAATAGTTATTATTTCAAGCACACTAGACTTTAGATGTCTTTAAATAGCCAAGGAAAGAAAGAAATAGCATACATAAAATGGTTAACACAGGAGCTACTAAGACAATATAAAATTATGGGCATCTTCAGCATGGAGATGTTATTTAAAGACATGGTACTGGATGAAACTGTCTAAGTAAGTGCAGTAAGATAAAAGAACCAATAATGGCCTTCAAGTGTGACAATATTTAGAAGTCAACAAATGGAGCACTACAAAACATGATTTGGAAAGATAGACAATGAGGTGCTAAACTCTCTGAAACAATGTTAGGTTGCAAGGTGGTCTTAACAATTGTTTTAACAGATATAAAATGTGAATGCATGCAATCTAATGAATCCCATTCCTACTAGCCACATAACTAAACCATATGAGGTGAAAATACAACATATATGAACACATGCACAAACATCTGCCAACAGTGCAGATGGAAAGGGACCTCACAACTCTTTCTTTTCAACTCTGGAGTTGAGCATGGACCAACTGAAAAAAGAAGTGTGAATTCAGACCTTCAGCCTCCACTGTCCAATCTGTAGCTGGAACCCAGCATCAGTCAGATTTTCATTTGTGAATGTACCTATAGGATGTTTGCAACACATTTCACATACATGCTTTTTAGATAAATGTTTAATATAAAGGAATGACACTGCCAAAATGGCTTATGCTGGTTTGACTAGCAATTTTATTCAGCTCTGAAATTAACTTTGGATTGCTTAATTTCATATTTGAAAACAGGTATCAGCTGAATGCTCTTCCCACATGCAAAAAGCTCCTTTCCAATAATGAAGTCTGTTGTTTTCTGAGACAAAGATTAAAGAGTACAGTCAGAAACTTCCCAAATAACTTTGATGAGATTAGTTTAATTTCTTTCCTGAAAGCAAAGATAAACAGATATTAAAAGTCATTTTCCCTGTCCTTATGCAGTTGAAACTCCTGTGTTCTTTCATAAACATCAGAAATAGATTTTTGTTCCTTTATGTAACAACCCAATTGTGTACCAGTTTCTCTTGTTAGAGTATGGGACATTCAGGAAGTATGACAGGTTTTCCAGAAAGGAAAAAAAATGTAGCAAAGTCTTTTTATGTCTCCATTACTTGTAGAGAAACTGAAGTCTAAGATATGATATTTAAATTAGTCTTCCTAACTGAGCATGAAGGTGCTAAAACAAATTACTGATGATGGGATTATTCTCCCACTAAAGACCAAGGCTATAGTTTAAAATATTTCCCACGGAGAGTAGAGGAACAATGGGCACACAAGTCAGTTTGCCAAAGGGCTAAATCCATGCCTGACATTAATGGAGGGACAGATGTTACAATCGCAGCCTCCTCACAACTGTGAAATGCAATGAATTCAAATTCTACATCAAGTTACATCACCAATACTCTTCATCTACAGGTTTTTGAGCACTCAATTACTAACATGTCCTATGAAGAAGCCAGTGTTAGCATCATTTCAATACCCAAGGAAAATATATGTTAGTACTCACAGAAGAGTTGTACCTTAACTTAATTAAAGAGCTTAAAATAATTTAATACCCCAATCTCATTTCATGAGTAATGCGAGAACAAATATAGTTTCCCTTTTTTAAAATGTAAGCAGGTTTCTGTTTTGTTTTGCAACCTGGAAATTTTCCACAATTTTAAAAACTTCTCATTAAAAAAAACCCTTATTTAAAAATCTGAGCTTTATATAGAGGCGGATCTCTGATAACTGGAAGACAGCCCAGTACCAAAGTAGGAATAAGGGGATTTGTATGTGGGCTCTGGAGGCAAATCTGTGCTTCAACGTCAGCCCCATCAATCAAAGCACTTAATACAGATATAGATATTAGAACCTTTCTTACTAGTTTTCTGAAAATAAAATGAGACAATCGCAAATTAGAATATTTATTTGTGTCAATTACTTAGAATATTTTACTGCCACACATATTACAGAAGATAACATAATATTAGTAGCCATCAAATTGGTATTTTCCATACATCAATTATCCATTTGACACCTGGTGGTATATGGTAGGTGTTCAAAAAGTGCTGACTGTTGCTGTTCTATTACAATTACAATAACTGTGTTTATAAGTTTCTTAAGACCATCTTATTTTAATAAAGAGTATTTCACAATTTATAGAATATAGATCCACCCATCCTCACAGATATTAAAACTCTATTCCCCAAACCTAAATACCACCAGCATAAAATTGAGAATTCCACACATGTCACAAAGTCACAATCAAACTATGTGGATTTCTCTGGAAAACGCTATTAATAAAATAAGGTATTGTTTTGTTGACTTTTCATAGATTTATTTCCCTTTTTAAAGCCACAACATCAACAATGTGGAAGACTCTACTATTAAATTTTTTAAAGTGGAACATCTGTCAAAGAACACTCAAAAGCCAACTTGTATCTTTAAATGGAACAGTAAGAGCCATGCTAAATAAGCTATACAAATTTGCACATTCTATAACTGAAACTGTGCAGGAAAAACCAAGGGAAATATTCAAAACACTATACCCACCACTAGCATGGATACTGGCCAGGAACACAGTCCTCAGTGGCCTTTAAAATACTAAATGTTAACTCTTTTGCTATTGGATTATAAAAAATTTCAGTAGGTCAGGAGAGCGGCATTACCAGCCAATATGGAAATACTTTTGTATTTTGGCACATTGCAGCTACACATTAGTCACAGGAACAACTCCTCAGCAGGAAAAAGTTCTGATATTAGTTCTGGCTAAACTACTGAACTCCAGAATTATAGAATAACTCTCAAAGAAATCTATATGGATTTAGAGATATGCCATACACATTATGCAAGGGAAAATTTTACTGAATATTTTTGATATTTTAATGTGAGTATGTTTTATAATTCTAATGAATTAAAGATCTGAACATAGTTCTTCCTATATGATCTCAAATCTCTTTATTTCTTTACTCTCATCAAAAGCTGAACCAATAGACCTATTACACATGAGAAAGAAAGATGGTCTGAATAATAATGGTCTGAATTATTTTACTTGGGTTGTTGATCTTTTCTTGAATGAAAAAACCAACTCTATGACTAAGCTCTAAACCAGCCACTTTTAGAAATGGGACTTTGAATACACAAAAGTAAAATTGCAAAGTTGGATATTTGTAACAGTATTCATTACAAAATCATTTCAATTATGAGATCCACACTTGACTCTTCATAGTTCACCCAGCCTATATTAGCTCTAATTATTATCTTAAATCTAAAAAAAGACTCGTTATAACTATCAAACAGCTAATAGGGGGGAGTTCCTAGAAAATAATCAAGATGTATGCACATAAGTGCCCTTTACTATTAAACGTATTAATTTCTCCCAGTATGATAAGCACCTTTTACAAGCATGGGCTATGAAGAGATCATAAAAGAATAATCTACCAATATTGGTCTAGCTATCGGTATTTTCAAGTAACAGACAAAATGAGGCTCCACTGGTATCTTCAGGAAGAACACTGGCTAGGCTTCAAGAGGCAATACAACTATTGCAGGAGATTTCTAATGGGAAGAGATCCCAGTGTCACAAGCAACATAGGGGAAGTCTACATAGAAGCACAACCCTCAGCCCAAAGCAAAGATAAGTGGGTTATTACAGAAAAAAGGTCATTTGCCAAGATCAAGGGGTACATCCTCAAATGTGACACTTGGCAGGGCCTCGCATTCTGTCCTAAAGCCTCATAAACAGTTTGACTCTAACTATTGAGTAATTCTATTTGGCAAGTTTACAAATGTCAAAATATTTCTAGTAAAGTCTACACAAAATATTTTCCAAATTTATGAATTTACTACAGAGAAATGTTCTTATCATGTACTTTGGAGAACACTGCTTTCAATGGAACTTTGAACACAATGGTGTCCTTTTATAGGATGGCTTTCCGCCAAAGACACAAAATGCAGTGGGAAGTCTGAAAGGACTGAAGCCAGATGACAAGGTTGGAGCACAGCACAATTTCTAGACAGCTGTATAAGCTCTGTCTGTCTGATCATTTAATGCTGTGGTTTCCTCATTAAAACTGAGAATACAAATGTAAACATCTGCATACTTACAGAATTAGGTATTTGAAATGATCCAATAAGATGATGGAAAACAATATACATTTTTAATAAATGTATATTAAAAATACTCACAAGGATATCAATTTTGAGCTGGCTGTGCTGGAATAAAGTAGATGAAACATCACCCACTGGCAAAGAGAGAATGACTGCAAAGAGCCATGCACTCCAGAACATCATTTGAATAAGACAAACTATGAAAGAATCGACATAGTTACAAAACATGAGAGATGGAATGCCAAATAGTTTACCGACATGAGTTACCAGTTGATGATTGCTTTATGTATTTATAAATTATCCACATATTCATTTTCTGCTAACTAGTGTGATTCTTTCTTTGTCTACAAACTATCTAAAAGGAAATAAAGGTTAATATATAGACCATTTATAATCAAGATAAAGTAAAGAATAACACACATTAAGTGAGAAGAATATCCACACACCCATATTTCCCTCAGGATCTCCCTGACTTTTCCTGTCCCCATTAATTTCAATTCCCAGCATGTTCCTCAGCTGTGCACTGGGAATAACTAAATGTCAAAGTGAAGATAGAAATACATTTAATAACAACAACAATGAAGCATGTCAAAAAATAAGCCACTATCCATTTAAGGTATCCAAGTTATGGTATTCAAAAGGGAAAAAGAATTTCCAGAAACTAAAAGAAAATGGTTAACTGAAAATATTCAAAGGGTATTGAGAAAAATACAATTCATTTACAGAAAAATTCAACACTGAAGTAGGAAAGTATTAGAGTATCCTATCAAAACTCTATTTCCAAATACCTTAAGGTTGACAAAACTCAGAACACCTTATTGCATTATCTGTGTAAGGTGACTACTGAAGTTGGAATAAAAGAAACCCCAAGGGCAATTAAAAAATGAAATCTGAGTACCTGGAAAAAACATATTCAGAGGATCTCTGCAAGCCTGACTTATTGTTTTGGTTAAGTTTTTTATTTTATTCTCTTTCAGTGGAAGAAAATGTTCATTATAGTATACAGATAATTTTATCTTTTAATATACTAGAACAGTTTTACATAAAAAGTTTTCATGTGTCAAATATCAAACATCTGCACCCTTGATTACAGATCTGTTATTGAGAGTTAGATTTTTCAGGTACCATATGTCACAGTATTTCACTTCATCTGAATCTTTCTTATGCACACTCAGGCAAGTGTTGTGTACGTGTGTGTGTGTGTGTGTGTACACTCATGTGTGCATGTATGTGTGTGCAAGAGAAACACAGAGAGAGAGAAAATGCTGTGTATGCATGGGCACAGATGCACAAAGTAAGGAAACAACATCTGGCTCCTAGTAAAAGAAAAGGAGTAGAAGAGATGTGAGAAAAAGACAAGCAGACTTGTATATGAACATAAACAGTCACGTCCATAACTGCTCAGTTTTATACTACAGCACTCTGTTGGGTCACAGTGTGGACTTTGTATAATAAAAGCATTAAAAAGATAAAAGGAGGTAAAAGAGAAAAGGATAATTTTAAAGGGATTTTATTGTATAATTATTCCATAAATAAATGTTAAAATATAAAGCATAAATATAAATGCAATATATATGTACCAAACAAAAACAAATTGTAGATAATAGTTTTAAGCAAATATACAACTCATTTTTATTCCATGTGCTTCACCTATACACACATACTTCCCTCAAGAGTTTCCTGGCTTTCCCTGCTCTGTTAATTTCAATTTCCAGCATTTGTTCTCTTCACATTAATGAGTGTTTAATCTTTCATTTCTAAATTTAAACGGGAAAATCCACTATATAACAATGGGCCTGGAGTCAGGGACACACTTATGACCACAGCTTGTCTTCTAATTGTGATGCACCCTGCACCTGGTACAAGTCACTGCACACCCGCCTAGTGTAAGGTGAGTTCCTGCTCTGGGCTTGAGTTTCCTGATCTGAAAGGTGAGAAGTTCAACCTTGAATTTACAAAGGTGCTACAAAAGTCTCTCAGTGCAGGGGTATGAAGTGGTGGTTCTACTTCCCCCCTTGTCTACCCCGACTAGCTGTATAGCTGAAACGACTGAAGAAGAAAGATAAGAAGACAATGCAAAAGATTATGACTGAATTTCTGCACACATATGAACAAAGGTTATTTGAGCCCTATGATTTAATTCAAAACTTTCTATGTGGTCAGAAGTATTCTGGTATGCTGGAGAACTTTTTGTTGCATAAGATAAGTCCCACACCCTCACAGAATCTACACTCTATCCTTATAGTACTTAGCAGGGAGTTAGAAAAGTGTTCTAAAATGCACTGAGAAGGAAAACACAAGAAGACACATAAGTACTCGATAGCCTTGAAAATGGAGAATGGCATAAGGATATGAATAGCTAATAAAAGGTCACAGAGGAAGTAGAATTTAATTTATTCAACAATATTTATTCTGCATCAGACTCCAAAACAAGGGTTCTTGCTCGCTTGGAACTTATACACTAGGAACAAACAGGTATTAGTAGGAAGGTCCATGCTGCTATGTAAGAGGTAAAAGGGGGAAGCAAGGAAACTAAGAGAGAACATGCCAGAAGTGACACTCATTGTAAAATCTAAGAATAAAAGGGAATTTCCCAGTTGAAACAGAAAAGGCAAGAATAGTACAGTGTGAGTATATTGCATATGCAAGGGTCCTGTGGCAATTACATATTTGGCAGTTCTGAGGAACTGAAAGGAGGCCATATAATTAGCATGCTAAGAACAAGAAGCACATGATGATGCTTGAAAGGCGGGCAGGTTCAGGAGTCCAGAGTCTTATAGGTCATGTTACCAGCTTCTCTGTGAAATAACAATACTGGCAAATGTACATTTCTAGTAATTGACAAAGGAAGAGACTAGAGCAAAGAGTGGATACAGGGAGTATTTAAGAGACCAGCTCACAGAACATCTAAAAAATGATGACATTTTGCACTAGGACAACAGTGACTGTGAGGACACAGGAGTAAAAATCTCTGAAGTTGCCAATATGGGTAAAGAGGAGTGGTCAAGGGTAGCTTTTCAGTTTCTAATTTACATAACTAAATGAATGACAGTGTCATTAAAAAGAAAGGAACACACAAAAAAGCCTGTTTAGAGAAGAAGAACTAAATATTCTAGAAAGGCTAAATAAGATGACTTTGAGTTTTGAGACATTCCAAACATTAATCAGAGACCCGAGTAGCGCAGTGAGTGGCCAGCTGACAAATGATAGTGAACTGAAGATCTAGAAAGAAGGAAATGTAAATCCATGCCTATTCTCAACTGTTAGTACCTTTGTGGCTCTTCCACTGATGTGACATACACAGACAAACACAGAAATACCCACACATCACTTACTAGCAAGTGTCCTTGAATAATCAAAATGTAAGCATTGGGCTAAGTAATACCTACATCTTTGTAAGTATCGAGAAACGCACCTGAGTCTTCCTCCAGAGAAGCAGTCTGTGACACGCTGCAGCACTGGGAGTGCTGTGGCCTTGGTTTGGGACCCACTGTCCAATGCTAGAAAGTGTCTTCTGGTGCTCATCACCCCACTACCAACCTCCTCTAAGCAGCACCAACACTGTAGCAACAGAAGCAGCCCATCCAAGGGACACTGAGTTATTCTTTCCTCAAATAAGGCTTGGCTTTCATCCTGTAGTCCAGTGTATACATCAATTGTTGCTCTGACCTACACAATGGATCTTAAGTTCCTGTCTCCTTGCTGCCCAAGGCCACAGATACTTCTTGTTGTCTCCCTGTCCCAAACAAAACAGCAATATCTATTCATCTTTCTTTTTAGGATGCTGACAAACACCAGATTTAGACACCAGCCTACCATGAAAGTGAGCTGTTTTCTAGACATAATAGATATTGTATACAGTATTCCAAGTCCACAAGAGATCTCTAGAGATACTGGGTTAGAAATTCTAGGAAACTCTGGAGCTGACCTCCTGTTGACAGACTAGGGACTTCTCATGATTCCCATTTTGTCGTGGTTACCATGTGGTTGAATTTTGATTGCCAATGACAGAAATTACTTTGATATAGTAATATTTAGCATGTTTTATTATACTTGTTCTAATTAACTCTAGGTTTCTACTTATCAGTATGTGTCCTTTGATAACAAAAGTCAGAAACTCTGTCCTCAAAAACATGGAGATACAAACATATAAATTAACCACCTAGTCACCAAGTCTACCCTAGAAGTAGAGTCTACACTCCAGGTTATTGCTAAAATATGTCAGTTATCATCCCTTTTCCATCTGATCATACAGAGATGGGGAAATTTTCTAGTGTGGAAAAAAGAGGTAGGGACCCAAGGAAGAGAATATTGTGAAGAAACTCCTATTTACTGGTTACACCTTTCTATTTGGTGGTTTTAACGACTATTACACCGCAAACACAATTTTTCCAGGCATCTGGAGTAAAAGAATAGCAGAGGATTCCCCATATTTTCAAGAGGAGGTAAGATGGGACAGCATGGTTTAAGGAGAAAAAGAAAGGTTATCTGACCCTTGTCCCAGTGTTCCTTTGGCCAGTCATCTTGGAGTTACTTGGTAACCAAAGAGTTACTTAATCTCTTAGCACTCAGCAAATCAATAGGAAACCATAGGCTCAGCACAGGTCAGGACCATATGGGAATGGGAAAATGGCCCAAATTAACTCCTTTAAGGCACTGGCAGCTTTTGGGGTCCTATAACAAATAAACAAAACAAGTTTAAACCACAGAAGATGAAAACAAACCTTGTCAACATTAACCCTGAGGAACTTGCTTCTAAGTCTGAACAAATTTATTAAACACAGATTCTTTCAATTCTACCATTTTTTGAAACCTATGTCATTAAATTCCAATTAAATAATTATGAGCTATTTTGTATTACTGGAAATCTAATTCAGAGTATATAATTTCATAATGAAAAAGATGGAATACTTATGTACAATGCATTCTTTTTCAATTTGTGTTATGATATTAAGAAACCTGCTGTAGGCAGAACACTGGTACCACCCTAAAAGATGTCTACAACCAATCCCCAAATTTGTGACTATGCTGAATAACAGAAAGTACACTGTAGATGTTGTAAAGAAGGTCTTTATGATGGAGAGATTTTTTCAAATTAAAAAAGTAGGCCCAATCTAATAACATAAATCCTTAATAGCAGACACAACTGCCTGGCTGGGTTAAAGAGGTGAAAAGACAAGGATGAAAGATTGGGAGCATTTCAGATTGGGAGCTGGACTACTGTTGTGGACTTTGAGGACAGAGGAAGGGGCAGGAACCAAAGAATGTAAGTGGCATCACAAACAAGGCAAAGGAACAGAGTCCCAAGAGTATGCTGAAGCAATACAACCTTGCCCACACCTTAATCTCAGTCCTGTGAGTTAGAGCCATGGTGGAAGCTTAATAAGCTACTAAAATTTGAATCTGGAATGACCCCAAAGCCCTGTGTGTTAAAAGATTGAGTCCATCTCTTGGTGCTATTGGGAGGTGGTAGAAACTTTAAGAGACAGTGCCTGGTGGGAGGTCTTAGGTTACTGGGGGTATGTCCTGCAGGAGACTGCAGGATGCTGCCCACTCTGTCTCTCCCTTACTTTGCTACAAGAAAATGAGCAGATCACTCCATCATGTGCTCCATGCCATGACAGTCTATGTCACTAGAGGCCCAAAGCAACAGGGCCAACTGATGACAGATTGGAATCTCTGCAACTGTGAATTAAAATAAATCTTTTCTCCGTTTAACTGTATTATCACTTGTGTTTTGTTATAGTAACAAAAACCTGACTACCATGTAAGATAACAAATTTGTTTTTAAACCACTAAACTTGTGACAATTTTTTATAGCAGCAACAGAAAATATCTTGTTTTCCTCTATATATTGTCAACTGTACAAAAGGAATAGGCATCTTTTTTTTTCTTTTAAATGGTTGCAAACATGAAAAGGCAAATATTGGACCAAGATTTTTAAAGAGGAAAACTTGAGTAGGAAGAAATAACAGTTTAAAATGTTCTTCAGTGCACTTCTTCCTGCATTTTACAAGATTTAGTCAATCAGAAAACAAACCAGAAACCTAATATATCTTAACAGTTTCACAGTGTCCCCAGGTAATCAGAGGCAATCTTTCATATTGATCATAATATAAAACTAGTTGAGTTATAGATACACATCTTGTCAGTTCTTTGGCAAATGTAAAGCCTCCCTTAGAAAAATACAGTAATGAAATATTCTCAAAGTCAGTATGCAGATCTCCAACTGCTAGGCAAGCTAATGAGATGCATAGCTAGGGACTTAGCATGCATTTCAAGCTCTGGTTCTGCATAAGAAACACAGTTGATTCTGATCTCATCACCTTATCCATTTTTTACAGAAACATCTATCAGCAAAGAGAAGACACTCCATGTATTAAAAGTTTCCACATCTACCTTTAGCTATCAGAAACAGGACAGCAGGCCATGTATTAGAGCTTGCAAACCTAATAAAATATTTTGCAAGTAACATATTTAATCAGTCAAACACTGATTATATTTGGTATATTCAAAATACCAAAGCCCAGCCAGACAAAATGATTTGTCAACATTCCAGGAACAGCCCTTTCAAAGAGATAACATTGGGGTTTATATTTCAGATGGTTAGAAAAGAGAGCTTCCAACCTATCCTAACAGAAAACCATTTTGTGGATACAAAACAAAAAAATCTCAGTCTCATAATATTAAACAATAAGAGGATGCTTCTACATATCAATAGTATGCATTTCAAGAAAAATAAAGTTAATTTTTTCTTTAAGTGAGGCAGAGAGGCAGGTAGCATGTGCCTGAAGCAACTATGTACATTCAGATCTTGGGTGTACCTCTTAGTGCCTTAATATCTTTGAGAAAGTTTCTTAACTTCTTTCCAACTCATGTGTGAAATGGTGATAAATGAACACTGAATTCAGCACCTTGTTAAGAGGATTAAGGAGGACAATAGTTGTAAAATGGCCAGTACATGTTCTGAGCCACAGAAGGTACTCAATACATATTAGCATCATTTTCTTCAATTGTGATCATCATGTTCACAAGAAGAACAAATTACCATAAAACTGCTAAAATATCAAGGCAATCCACAGTTCTTTAGTTTCATTTTTACCTTGTCTGGGTCAATTTTCTAGTTTTAATAGGAATGACTCAAGGGAAAAGACTCACCTAGATGGTCTTGGTTAATTTAGTTAAGTTACAGAGGCATTTTGGGGGGATATAACTGTTAAAAGCAACTGCACAGTAATAGATTCAAAACCTGAGAAAAGGAAAACTCAGGAAGAAGATAAAAATGATCTTTAGAAAAGGAAGTTTTGCCCACAGAATAAATTGACTAAAATGAAATATTTTGGAGAATGGAGAGGAAATGGAAATGTCATAAAAAGTAAGTTAGGTTAAGTTTTAAATATGAAAAAGTAAATGTGCGAAGATACAAGTTTTTAAAATGAAAGAAAAATTGAAATATGTTGGTAGCAAGAAACACACTCTTATGAAACAAAAAAAGACAGACATAGACAGAAAAGATTACCTGACACTTGTAAAGAGGAACCTTTGTGTTTTCAACTAAGCCTTTAAAAGCTAGTGGCATCTGCTTTCTGCTAACCAAAGTACCACCCAAGAAAAAAGAAAACAAAGACAAAATTAAGAGGGTACTAATTCCTTAAGCAGCTGTCTGTCTCCGATAGAACTTTAATAGCCCACATCTGCAGGACAGTTGAGAAATTTCCAAGTGTTTTTATTAAGAGCCCATTTTCCTTGGTTTTGCATTATCTCTTTGCCTTCATCACTGAAAAGAATTACCCCATGGTAGGATAACCTACATGTCCCTCTTAAAGTTGACACACATCTCTTTCCAAATAAATAAGCAAATAATTCACCAAAGAACATGTATTGTCCCTTTGTTCTAAATACTAGCAGCAACATGAAAGAACAAAAACAATGCTCATTGATAACATTACCTTTTACCAGATCCCAAACATCTTTAAAAGAGAGTCACCAGCAATTCTCCACGTTAGAAATGACAAGTATACATAGAATAAAGAATTTCATTAATATAGAAAGCTAAATCGAGGTAACTTTCTAGAGAAATCAGGACTTCAGAGTTATCTGGGGTGCTGTGGGGAAAAAAAATCAGATTCTCTATTCTATTACCTGAATCACGCTCCTCTGTGATGTTAAATGCACAAAACCTCTGGGCTTTCTTCCACTAGAACCTTCCACAGGAAATTTTCTCCCTTCTTCTGTTGAATATACATATTTCAAGATAGGGCTTCACAGTAACAGACTTGGAATCAGTCAGAGCTACAACTAAAACCCAGCTATGAAGTGGAGTAAATGAGTGACTACTTTAAGACTCAGTTTCTTCATCTATAAAATGGTAGCTAAAGTACCTACTTTACAAGTTTGGTGTGTTGATCTGAAGATTAAAAGATTCTAGGTGTTTATGATGCTTGATGTAATGTCTGACACTGATTTATCCCCCAGAGAAGGACCATCACCTGTAACACCAGCAGCAGCAGGACTCAATTTCATCATGGATGCACAGTTATGTACTTCTAGAAGAAAAAGATATCCCTTGTTTTTTACATGTCAGTATGCACAACGACACAAACATCTACAGGTATTCTTTGCTGAAATGAAATCATAATTAAGTGAATTTGGTAGAGGCCAGTCTGAATAGGTTTTCAGTGCCACAGTCTCCATAACTCTGGCCAATCAACTCAGTGAAAAGGTAACGAATATGTCTCTATATCACTCAGAGAAACAGCAAGAGTACTGAACTTCACCTTTACAACTCACAGGTCATTCTGCAACTATACCCTCATTACCCTGCTTTGTCTAGAGTAAATATGGCTTCTTCAGAAGAGTCTGAAATTAAGTGATGAGCCTTGACACATGTTCTTGAACCCAGTCATCTCTTCATGTTCCTACATAGTCATGTCCTGACATAATTTGTTGTGTCCTTCATAAAAAAAAATATATATATATATATATATATATATATATATATATATCTTAGCAAGTTCTCATGTATACTGCAAGAATGAGTCCTCATAAAGTCTGCAATACAGCAAGGAGAATCATTGTCAAATTTGACTCTGGCATGTATCACTGATAAAAGGTAAAAATACAAGAAGGATCCCATAAAGGTCATAGAGTTTGGAACTAGAACAGGTCAGATAAATTATTTGCACTGAGAACTCCAAGGCTGGTGAAGTTCAGAGCAGATACCAAACAAATGAACAAAAGAGACTTTGCAGAGGCCATGGTCATTGATCTACAGTACTAGCCAGAGAAGCAAGTAAACACCAAGAAACAAATCTCCACCATGCTGTCCAGATGCTGTGCTTATTAATCACCAGAGAGGCTTCTCCCCAGCCCGCCAAGCACTATCCTCTACCCTCAACCAGCTACCAGCTGCTCAGAATATTAGGCCAGGGAAGAGAGAGGAAGGGAGGAGGATGTAGTTATAACAGCAAACCCCAATAGATATATTCTAGAGAAACTAGGCCTAGGGAGCTCTGAACTAGTACATAGTGTTGTACTCAGGGGTTGCAAGAACAATTACATGCAGGACACAGATTTTATATTATTGTATGATGATCACCCAGAGTTAAATACAAGAAAGGTAGGAAATCTGTCCACAACACCAAAGACCTATTAGGTAGAAAGATTATAGGGAGTCAGACAGGGCTAGGCTCAAGGGAGTCAGTGCAGAAATGAGATTACAGGTATGGCTGGAGGTGCATCTGTTGAGATGGAGATGGGGTGACTGGGCCTGCCTGCCTTCTCCAGGGATGAACAATAGATTGGGAATTGTGTCATTCTTGTGAGTGCTAAGCTCTCCTGGTTCATCTCTTCCTAAAACAATCCTTGTTCTTCCACGTACACTTGTTATACAACCTGCTTCTCCATTGGATCAACATTACCAAAATGGGTATACACGTAATTTTATTGGTTGATCATAGTTTTGTCTTGTGTTTTATCTATCTTGTGGTCTTTTTAAAGAGAATTAAAAAGACAAAATAAAGATAATATAGGATTTCATCAGTATGGAGAATTCTCAGAACACTAGTACTGGAAGTTCCATTCAATCCAGCTATTCCCCTCCTGGGTATTTTCCCAGAAAAACTGAAAAGGTCATATTACAGTGATATATGTGCACCCATGTTCATAGCAGCACAATTTGTAATAGCTAAACCTTGCAAACAACCAAGATGCCCATCAATCACAGAGTGGATGAAAAAGATGTGGTATTTTTATACAATGGAATATTACTCAGCTATAAAAAGGATGATCTTGAGGCCTTCATAGGCAAATGGAGACAACTTGAGGCTATCCTCATTAGTGAAATAAATAAGAATCATATTTATAAATATTACATTGTGTCTCTAGTTTAAAAAGGAATAAGAAATGTAGGAGTAATAAAACCAAAATGTGTAATTGCTATTGTAAAAAAGAGACGAAACGAAAGTGCTCTAACGGATATAACTGCATGTATGTTTACATGTGTAGGATTGATGACCATATTACTAAGTTTTTGTTGGATAGTTGAGCAGAACTGTTTGCAGTCTCACTGTTTAAATGTCCACTTTGTATGCTTTACGTTTGTAACTTGAACAACTATTTCTAAGAGGACAGTATTTATCAAATAGTGAGTGCTTACTGCTTATTTTTTTAATTATGTATTATTTCTACCCTTTTTCTGTTTTTGTTTTCTTTAAATAAAATTTTTTTAAAATATAGGATTTCAAAACAAGATGGTAGGAAATTAACAATCATTATTAAATTACATATTGTTATCTTCAAAATAGTTGCTCAAAAAAAAAATAGTTGCTCAGATTATCACGTACAGGCATGCAAAATTGATCAGACAGTATAAGCCCTGTTCTTTTCCAAGCACTAGTAGAATTAGCAGCCCAATTATCTTAGCTATCATATGTTATAAATACATATTTGTCTCTCTTCTTTTTCCCCATCCCAGTTGTTCTTTACCTCTGAGCAATTTCTTTCTCTTTCACAATATATATTGTACCCTTTGGTTCACAGTCTTTCAGTTTCTTACACTAGGGAGACAGACAATAGGACATTTGCGCATGCGAGTCTGATTTATTCCACCTATGAGTATGGTCTCTAGATGCATCCATTTACCTAGAAAGGTCTCAAGTTTATCTTTCTTTATAGCTGAGTGGTACTCCATTGTATAAAAATACTACATTTTTTTATCCATTCCTTGGTTGATGGTCTGTCTCATAGTTTTGCACCCACCTCGTGTTTTTGCTCTATAAAACTTCCTCTTTATAGAAGAGAAACTTTCCTGCTTTATAGCAGAGCCCATGGCAAGCCATTTTTCAGGTCCCTTTCTGTCTCTTAGGAACTATATCTCTTTCTCCATAAGTACTTCCTATTCTTAAACTCCGTTGATCCTTAAAATTCATTCTTCAGTTTTGGAGAATTTGAACTTGCTGTATCTGATATCTAACAGGTTGGGAATTATTTCCCTTATATCAGTACTTGTCATGTTTGCTTTATTTTTAAAATTTTTCATTAAAAATTTAAATCTACAGAAAAGTTGTAAGAGTATTAAATGCATGAAATATCAGTCTTAAAAATAATAAATGGCCAAATATTGGTAATTTCATATTGTCCCACCTATTACTATCCTTGTAATTCACCTGTGAGTTTTTTAATACAATAAATTCTCATTTATCCTTCACCTACATTTTGTTTTGCTTTCATTTTGTACCATTTGGTTATATTTCTCTCTCTTTTTGCATAGATATATTTCGGAGATACAAAGATAGTGCTGAAATTTTTGAAACTTACAAACACCTTACCCCTAAATATTTTATCATGTATAAGAACAGGGACATCATTTTATATAATCATAATTATCAAAATTAAGGCATATGATATTGATATACTATTAGAATCTATAGTTCATATTTAAATTCCCCCGATTGTCCTAATCACCTTCATAGAAATTTTTCTAGTCCAGGATCAATCATTACATTTGCTCATGATTGCTCCTTTGTTAGCTTTAACTCAGTAAGTTTCTCAGTCTTTTCTTTTTTCATTTATAATACTGGTATACTTCAAGACTAAAAGCTACTTGTTTTGTAGAATAGTCCTCATTCTGTGTTTATGCGATGCCTTATGTTTCCTTGCATTTGTGACAAGATAGCAAAGAAGTGAAGCCATCTACTTCCTAGCCTATCACAGGAGAAAACAAGTGTAGTCAATTGGTTCCATGAGTAGAAACTTGGTTTTGATAACTTGGTGAAAGAAGTGACCTCCAGGTTATTCCATAAATGTCATTTTCCCCTTATAGTGAATAACTAATCTCTAAAGAAAGTAGCTACTATTTTTATATTCCATTCAACAATTATTTATTGAATATATACTCTACCCAACACCATTTGAGGTATTAGGGATTTTGAGGGAAACAACACATAAAAACCTCTTCCTTCAAGGATCCAGTCTAAGTGGAGGAGTACTGGCAGTGAACGAATAAAAAATATTCAATATGCTAAAAGCAGAGTTAAAGAGTTTTTGAAAGAGTTTTTAAATTGGGTATAGCAAGAAAGCCTTACTGAAGAGTTGACACTTTAAGCAAAGATTCAAAGAGTCCAGGACCAAGATTGTGGGGAATGGGAGAGTTCTCCAGAGGCTAGCAAATGCAAGTGACTTAAAGTGCCTAAGGAATAGCAAAGGGCCAGTGGGTCTGGAGTGGAGAACACTGAGGAAAGTAACAGATTCTTGGAATTCTTTCCTTTTCAGCTGAAAAGAAACCCTCCCCCTAAACTCCTACAATGAACAATAAAGGAAGGGAAGGGAAGGAAAGAGGATAGAAGTGTATTAGCCAACCTAATTTTGATGCCAGTAATAAAGTTTATTCCAGTTGGGCTGATCTGAGGGGCTTAAAAGAGTTTTTAGGAGCCTGTCTCTCCAGTTTTGGCCTCTGATTTCTTCTCTTCTGGACAGTTCAAGTCCAGTCTCTTATGGTTCTCATTTGGTCATCCCAGGAGAAAATGAGTGCCCTTCCCAACAGACTGAGGAGTCCTGAAAACAACTGTTCCTCTACTCTGTCTTGTTCCTTAGTAAATCCCTGAGGGATATGGGTTGGGGAAAAGAGGAAGGCAGAGGAAAGCAGTTTGGCCTGACAATGTCTTCCAAATCCATCCTAAAACATACCCAGTACCATCCTAAGACACATTGAGAGAATGAGCCAGGAGCGATTTTTCCAAAGCCCCTTACTCTGAAGAAAGGAAGGTAACCTGAGCTAGAGAACAACCCACGTGCATTACATATACTTGGTGCATTTATATATACTTATTTCCTTAAAAAAAATCATAATGATCCTAACTTTCAGCCCTGCTAAGTGACAATTTAACTTTCTTCACTTATTTCATATTTTTTTCAAAGACACTAGCTTGGCTTCTTTGGTTCCCAATGTTGGCAAATTATGAAGTATTATGCTCCTCAGTGATTTTTTATATGACAAATATAGAATAACTTCTGAAGAAGTAAAGGCAGTGGTTTTTGTGTTCATTAAGCCTGCTTTCACCCATGTATAAATACATAATTCCCCACTAAGATGCCAGGCTATGGAGAGCATAAAAACCTGATAACACTTAAAGTGACAATTCTCTTTTATACCAGCATAATTTTATTGGAGCTATAAGTAGCCAAATCTGGTTTCCCTAAAAATCAACTTCTTTGAAAGCCAATGGACACTGCTAAATTAAAAAAAAAAATTAGAAATGAGAAATCAACGACAACTTATTATAGTACTGGCCTTAACACTCCTGTTAAACAATTTCACATAGAGGCTGAAAAACTAAATTAAAACATAAATTCTGTTTTGAGGAAAAAGAAGCAAGTGACTATAGTCATTTCTTAACCCATTCCAGAGTCTTTGTTATGCTGAATACAATTCAGCATTCTTTTCTAAGAAAAATCATTATTTTTTTAAAGTTGACAACAAACACCAAACAAAACTTTAATATGACAGTGTTTCTAAAAGTTCTACTATTAAACAGAGGCATTCAAACTGCAGACTAATCCAGTTATAGTCACCCATATTGGATCTTATGTTTCTTTTTAGTTAGCTACTCATGCTGCTTTGGGGGTGCTCAGATAACAATAAAGTAAAATTACAAACCGTAATGCACATCTTCACACATGATAAAGAAGGCTACAGATTTGTCTCCAATAATCTACTTTAATCTCTCAGATGCCTAAATGGGCACTCAGACAACTAACTGAGACATGTTGAGAATTAATAGGAGAGTTCACCAATATAGTTGAATATGAAATTTACCAAAAGTAATTACTATACCAGCAAAAACTCTATGGATAATAATAGAGGGAAGATTCCTATTTACCATATCAACAGAAAAATAAATCTCTGGCTAAAATACTCATAAGAAATGTTGCAACCCTTTATTTTTAATAATTAGAAAACTTGTATTAGTAGTCATTAGGACACAGATACAAAAAGAGACAAACACAACATTCTGGCACATTCAAAATGGAAACATAATTTTGCACATTATTGGAGTGCGATTTTCAATTATATGTTGTATTCTACAAATATTATACTCTTTAACCCAAGGAACCTAATTATATAATCTTACCCTGACTATGAAAAAAATGCAATCAAACACAAATGTTGTCTATCCAAGTTTTATTTATAATATAAAGCAAAACAAAAAAATGAAAAATTTCAAAAACAGTGAATTAACTATAGTATATCTCATCCACACAATGGCAGCTATTAATAGTTCTTAAAATGATGAAGTAATTTTAAAATACCTTAAACAAAATACTTTTACGGAAGAATACCAACTCAAACAGCCAGAACAATCTCCATTCCAGAAAATGTATGCTTGTAACATATATTTAACATTATCAAAGATTACATTTAAGCTTCCAAAATCCCCAAGTTTGCAAGCATCAACATAACAAATAACTTCCGTCATCAAATGCAATCAGGTATGATAAAATTCTGCAATACTTGACTGGACAACTCTAAAGGAGTACAGGACAGAAAGATGCTTTCTTCAATGCAACTTTGCAACCCGTGGGAAAATCCTAAATTCCTCTCCTAATTTTCATTGGCACCACTCTCAGCCTCTCAGCTGGGTATTCCCTCAGTTCATCATTTCGGTCAAAATTCTCCTGTGTGGTTCTGATGCACCCTGAATCTTCCAATTAATCTTGTAACCTGATTTGTTTTAATCAATTTAGTGTTTTCCAAACATGCCATCTGCATATATTCATAAGCTCACGATATTTATCAAATTTTTATGATTTTGGTTTAAATATTTTGTCTATTTTATCCACAAAATCATGGATTTGATGTTATATTTTTTCATTTACCTTCATACAAATGCCTATCAAAGGAACAAAAGGCATCTAATAAACTGTCTCATACATTTATACCACTGTTACTGATTTCAATAGGAAATTCATGAGATATATCAGTCTAAGGGATGCTGATAGTGACCTGGGTACAGTTTATGGAGTCAATTCAAACTATTGTCTTTTAGCACATCAACAGTGAAGTAAGTTGGCTGGGGGTAATCTTTTGGTACAGAACAAAAGTTTACCATCCTTTTGCCTTACTGTCATACTCAAGGCAATTCTCATTGTACATCAGAGAACTCTGTGCTGCTTCTCTCCAAATCCAAGATGCAACAATCAGTCAGGTAATAAAACACATATTTTAAAAATACAGACTTTCCTTGAACCTTTACATCAAGAGTCAGCAAACTTCTCTATAAGGACCCAGACAGTAAATATTTTTTAAATTGAAGGCTATACTGTTGATCATTGATTACACTACAAAAGTAGCCAGTGATGATTTGTGAATTAATAAGCATGACTGTGTTCCAATAAAACTTTATTGACAATAACATTTTAATGTGATACAAATTCCCATACCATAAAAATTATTCTCATTAGTTTTCTTTCCAAATATCTACAAATATAAAGAGCATTTGTAGTTTGAAAATCACAAAGAAACAGGAAGTAGACCTTGCCTGATCTACTAACCACTACCCCTACTTTGGGCCACTAAGGTTAGCAGATTCACTGCTGCTATATCAACTGATGGAAGACATCAAGAGCTTGCAAAATTTTCCCTTAAGTTTTCTTTATGTACACAAAAATTATTTACCGAGAACAAGAACCTTATCTTTAAAAAAAAATTTAAGAGCTTTTAGGAAGAACTGTCATTACTTAATGATACAAAGATCAAAATCTACTCTGAGACTAACCCAAACAATTGTATATTAATAACAACGCTTTAGGTTTTTCAGTTCTCATGAGGATTGTGTCATCTTTTCATATGGGAATCTACATATTTTCCTCCAAGGACAAATCAGGAATAATCAGTTTATGCAATGGTTATTCAGTAATTTAGGGAGATCCAGTTAAGTTCAAAGAAAAATAAAAGTCAGAATTCCTAACTGTGGTTCTGGGAATTGCATATAACACAGAGGCACAGGAAATTGCAATATCTAGAATCAAGAAACCAGTCCTTACTACCCCAGCGTAGTAATGACCAAACTAGCTATTGTTACTTGCTGAGGGACACTCCTTCATATTCAAAATGGAAAAAGGCCCTTTATAAAATGAAGAAGATAACACAAAAATTCATGAAATCCAGAAAAGAAATTTCAGAGTCAGTAGTAGAAAACCCAGTTGTCCTCATGAAATAATACAACACGCAACCTCACTTTGAGGAACATGGTCACCTTTTCACAATATATTTCTGGAAAAAAACAAAAGCTCACTAAGCTATTGATTGACTTGTGGAGTTCACTTTAAAAAGTGACAGAATAGCAAAGGAAATATATCATGGAATTTTCATAAATATTATTTGTAATTTTGTAGTTGAAGTTCAAATTCATGTGAGTTCAAACTTGAAATTAGGAGTTAAACCGTTCAGCTGTCTCCAAACTAATATCAATGTAAATACAGTCAACCTATTCGTCAATTCTGAATTATGTTTAAGTCTTCTCAAAAAGCAGTCACTCTGTTTTTCCTTCTCCTGGGAAATGAGAAATATCCATCATTAACTTTGCATACTACATGAGCTTTGCAGTCACACTGTGGGCCTAATCCACACAGCACAGCAGTGTCTAGTAAGTCACAGCAGGTCTTAGGTCAGATTAAATGGCTTTAATTACGAATAATTTTTAAAAGTGAAAGATATTTTGACACATAAGTCAATATTTTTCCTTCAAACTGATGTAACCACACTGGGAAAAATCATTGCATATTCATCAAAAGGAAGTAAATATGAAGCCTCAGAAAAGATAAAGAGAAGGAAAATAATTAAACAGAATAAAAATATGATACATATAAGACATGTTTATCTAATCACATTAACATTTTAACTTGTAAATCAACTGATTTAATGATAGTAGAAAGAATTTTAACTTACTGCTGGCTAAATGTCAATTAGTATTGCTTATTTGCATAAGCAGATGTATGTAAATAGATTCATATTTGCTCAATACTGATGGCTAATATGAACTTTCAAAAGTACTCAAAGCTTACAATACTAAAAAAATCCTGTATTTGATTTACATGTGAAACCTAGTAATAGTCATTTATTTGTAGTGAAAGAACACTCATGGTAAGGTGAAATTCCACTCTGCTGCCTGTGACCTACTACAATTACTTAAGTTTTCTCAACTTCACTCTCTTCATCTAAGAAGTGAGCATACTGATGCTTGCTTCTTTGAACTGCTTCATAAGTAGGACAATGTATGTATTTAGTACTGTGTTGGTACACAGAGACTTCTCAATAAAGAGTAGTACTTGTCTTTATAATTTCACTCGGCTGTCCACTTTTAGCTTAGAACTACAGCACTTAACAGAATCATGTAAGTTAGAGAATGAAAATGAGTTTTGTATAGCACAAAGAACCAAAGACAGTATGTTATTGTCTAATTTCAAACTTAAGGTCTGCTTAGTATCATACCTTTTTTTAGACAATTCACCGGATGTACCATTACAACTTTGCACCACAATCATGTTAAGATGTTGGCTAATGAAACAAGGATAAAACCCATTTGTAGACAGAGATATAACAAAGTATGCTCCAAACATGCTCCCGCAACTCTTGAAGGGCACCAGAATGAGCTTTCAAATTACTGATATTTCAAAAACAAAGCTATACTTCAGAATGAATCACTTAAGCATAATTCACACGATCGTAAGAAGTCTGAGAAACACTGCTTTCATGAAATAGTTTGCTTCCTATTGCACTTAATCATTTATTTTATGTTAGTTTCAATTGTTAGAACTACATTCTGGACTGCAAAGCATATTTTGAAAAATCCATTCTGCAGAGCACAGGACCCAAAATCAAATACCTACCGAAGTCAGGCAGGTAACATCAATGAGCATGGAAGACAGCAGCAGCTCAAGAAACACAAACCTTTCCAAAGAGGACAGATAGCCACTGCTGAGCAATGCTGATGATTACTACATGTAAACGAGGTCCCTGAGTTGAATTAGGAAACATTTCAACAGATTCCAGAAGTCAGAAGTCTTGTATACAATGTCATGATTTCTAAAAGATAGAAACCCGCTCAAAAACATTTTAAACCTTATTCAGGTTAAGCAAATCTTATCTAAAGGCTGCATTGGGCTACTGAAATGTACACTCCAATCTCAATCCTAGTGTAGAAATATCCTGTCTTTTTAAAAATAAAATGTACTAAAATAATGATAACCTAAAGAGTTAAAAAGAGCCAGGAAAACACATGTTTTGGATAAATAATTTTTGTAAACTATCAAGTTAATTTATGTTTAAAGAAATAACAATGATCTTTGGTCTAGATAATAAACCATCCCCAAAATATAGAGGGTCAAGATCCAAAGTAAGAAAGGTAGGAGTCTTCATCATCATTTCTCTGCAAATCACTTGACAATTATTTATCTATTATACACAGTGGATTTCTTCTAAGGCCTGTGGAAGGGTCCCCAAAATGATAGAAATGCCACTACTTACTGCTTAATGAGTATGTGACACAAAATTCAAACTCTCCACCAAAAGGAAATAAAAGTGGGGTAGGATTCCAAGAGTCCAGGCCATAGCTGAAAGATCTAACACTAGGGATCACACTGGAGAAGGACATTAGAGCCCACCTCTCCCTGTTCAAGGAGAGTTAATCCTCTTCAGGGTGCCAAAGCCGTTAATGAGACTCACTAGGGCTTTCTGCCTTCAGCAACCCACTGCATAGCCAACTTCTGTCAAGGTGGATTTTATTCATTCACCTTCTTTTCAAAGCAATGAATAGAGCACTGCTAAATGTAATGTCCTGTGTTATGAGTAGCATCTGTCACCTCACATTCTATGCAGGGACACAAGTCAAGCATGATACCCCAGAAAGAAACTCAATCCATGCCAGGAGTATCACTGCTCTAAGAAATACAACAAAACCCTTGCATTTTATTTCTTTATCTTCCAAAGAGATGTGACACTGGCCCACGAGGACTGAATCTTCATAGAGCAAAACAAGAGGATATGAGTAAGCAAAAACAGCATCTAACTCAATTAAAACATACAGTTCCTATGAACATAACTTCTAAACAGTCATTAAAAGAGACCCTGAACCACCAGGAAACTCCTATGTTTGAAGCAACCTTTAGTGAATCAACCCAAAGTGAGCACCAGCCAACAACCATCTTAATTACGACATCCCAGAGAAAATACACTATTTTTGCAGCTACAGAAAACAGGACATATCTTTTACAGTTGCACTTTCCAGGTAAAACATACCTTCAGGCCATTTTTGCAATGGAGAGCGAGAGACAAACTACTAGATACAGCTTGGAAACTGGCCTAAGTAGCTATGACTCTTTCCTTTTATATTTAGTGACCAGTTTTACAATCATATAGAGACATTCTAAATGGAGATTTCACTTCTGTCTGCTCCCAGAGAGAAGCCTGAAACAAATGAGTTGGGTCTGTTTGTCTCCTCTGGCAGGAGCAATTTCTTTGAAAGACTATTCTCTGGAAAATTCAAACTTCATCTTAGTTTCTCTGTGGCTGCACTGCTTTCCAGGAAAAGCTTTCATGGGCCATGAACTCAGGCAGCAGCACATGGCAGAACAAGTGAAAAGTAAAAGAAAAAGGCTTTTGTCACATTTGCCTTCTCTGTGTGCTAACTACCCAAAGTATTACATCCAACCAAGTCTTACCCAGAGTACAGCAAAAACCCTGTGGCTTTGCACAAGTAAGAAAAAGGCACTTCTTATCTTTGCAGATTGCAAAAGTGATGCCCAATCTGGGGAGATGAATGACAAAATGAATGACATACCAAACACAATGTAAGTATATTGCCAACCCAATTTGCCCACTCGACAAGCACCTCAGACAACACACTACAAATTGCATTGGCTGGCACTTTTCTCAGTACTGTCATTACCTTCAAGTCCAAATGCCAGAATTTTTCAGACTACAATCAGAAGCTCTTAGCTGGTCTCTGTTCTCTCCCTCAAGTCCTCCAAGTATTCTCTACCCAACAGATACAGTGAAACTTAAATATTTTAGGTGGAATCACTTGTTCCCAAGCTAATAATCTTAAGATTGTTAGTTCCATTCAGCACAAATCCTGGCTGGGATCTCTGGCTATGCTATTCATCAAGGACCAGAGACAGGAAAATCAACTGCTGTCATACTGTTTTTATAAATTTCACTGATAAAATAATAGCACATATTTATGGTGTACAGTGTGATACGTCAATACACATATACAGTGTGCAATGATCAAATCATACCTCAGTCATTTTTCTTTCTTGAGGGGTGGGGGAAATCTTAAATTCTCTCTTCTAGCTATTTTGAAATACAATATCTTGGTTTGTGAACTCAGTTCTCTCCATGATTCTGGTTATAAACCAAACTGGACAAAAATTAAATCAATGGGACCAGGAATTTAGCTCAGCAGCATAAGCGTCTGACTGGCAATGGCAAGCATGAAGTTGTGAGTTTGATCCCGATACCAAAAAAAAGGATCAAATGTCCCCACAAGGTCAACATTGAACCTAACCATTGAATTTCATTCAGTTCTTGTGCAACCAGAACTGTAGAAAGAATCAAGTTTCTGAACAGAGGTACTACTATATATAATAAATTGTTTTTTGGTTGGTTGGGGGGGTTGTTTTTTGTTTTGTTGTTGTTATTGTGGTTGTTTTGTTTGTTTTGGGTACTGAGGATCAAACTCAAAACTTTGTGCTTGTCAGGCAGGTGCTGTGCTGCTCAGCTAAATCCCCAGCCCTATATAATACACTGCTGTAAACTACATTCACCCTACTAGAACACTAGACCTTATTCCTCCTTTCTAACTATTTTAGTACCCATCATCCAACTTCTCTCTATCCCTGTTCAGCCTTTTTGGTCACAGGTGACCACTATTCTACTTTTTCTATGCGATCTAATGCCATCCACTTAGGGAACCCTTCCCTCTTTCCTCTCGCTTTTCCTTGCCAACTCTAGTGTTCTCTAGACACCTGAAACCTGCTTTGATTTGATTGTAATAGTTATCACTGCTTTATGTACTCCATTATGTTGTGTTCTATGTTTATATGAAAAACTTCTCTCCCTTCCAGTGTAAGCTGAAAGTGAAAGGATCTTGTTACTCATTTCACCACTCTATCCCCATGGCCCAACTTATGGTAGGTATTCAACAAGCACTGCATGAATAAGTAAACAGGTGAAATTAGTGCTTCTAATGAATGGTGGCTTAGGAAAGTATCCAGATTTGTTTTTACAGACAAATACATGTATTTTGAACTTATTACCTCACACTTGCCAGGTAAGTGCTTATGCCACTGAGCTACATCCTCAGCCTCGAAAACATATTTTAGGCAAAACTGAGTTTTGAAAGAAAATTAGCCATAGTTAACAAGTAACCTGCCCAAAACTTCAGAGTAAGGGGACAGGTCTATAAAAGGCCAGATGATTCCAGGTAACTTTAATTGTGGCCAGGCCTACAAAATAGTTCAAACATAAGAAATACATGTATTTAAGTTAAATATTTCTGGTGATGAAAACAATTGGCAATACTAAGTCCTAATAAGAATGCGGAGCAGGGGAACACTCACTCATGGCTGATGAGAATGTAAAGTGGTACAACCACGTAGGAAGTCACATACATAGGCATCCACCTATGTGATGTGAAAAACAATTATGCACATAAAAACCTGCATGCAAAAATTTAGAGTGGCGTTATTAATAATCACCAAAACCTAGAAGCAATAAAGATGTCCTTCAATAGACAAAGGACATGTACCTTCAATAAACTAACTGTAGCATAGTTATAAAATGAATGACGTTATGCAGTGATATAAAAAAAAAACCAAGCTATTCATCAAACTGAATACATGGGTGAATCTGAAATGCATATGTGAAGTCTGCAAAAAACAATCAGGAAGATAACAAACCCAGGATGGACTAGACCAAAGAATCTATTATAAATTCCTGACATAAATTCATTGAAGGGAGTGGAGAAAAGAGGGACTGACCAAGTAAATTTGGAAATGACTGGAAAGTATAACATGAAAGACAGAAAAATGTGCTCAAAGGAACTATAGCACACTGATAAGCTGTTAACAGTTCTGAAAACATGGCACATGCATAACTAGAAAGCATGTGTAAGAAACTGGGTGACTTCCCACTATTGATGTGGGAGGTTACAGAAAAGCAAGAGGAAAAAGCCCGAATAGAACATGTTGTAACTGATGAGAACTGGAGATATCAGTAGGAAGTCACATTTCCCTTAATATAGATAGTATATACATATAAGGAATGATCAGTACTTACAGGAATGTTTAAATTTTTTAAAATTTGGTACAGTAAAAGATACATTGCCAAGAACAGTGGGGCAAGTTACTGAAATGGATATACTTTGAGGGGGATTAATGGTAGTGTCTTTATTGTAATAATTTAAGCACTCACCAAATGTTTTGCTCACCCCTCATTGAACAAACATTTATGGCAATTTTGCTCAAGCATTACAGTGTGTCCTCTTCCACCTAATTCACTGGATCCAGCACCATGTGATTTATCACTCTCCCTGAAGACAAAATGACAGAGAACAGTAAACATTTTGACATCTAGGTAACCACAATGGTGCAAATAAAGATACTCATGATAGAAGACTCATGAAACTGCTTCACAAAGAGGCAAGAACAAAGATTAATATTTTTAATAAGTAGAAATAGTACTTTAGGTGATTAATGATAATGTGTCTTTTATTATAATAATTTTTTCAATTTAAAATTACCAAAAACTTATGATCATACCACACACATATATTTCTTAAGTCTGTCCACTGAAAGGGATGCCTTGTAGCAAAAATCCCGTATCTTAGTTACTCCTTCTATTCCCCAATAGAAAAAAAAAAAACAGAGTTTCTGAGAGAAATAGTTTGCTCTATCATTGAATAAAGAAATATACAAGGTAAGCTATAAATATATTGTCATGCTAGAGAATGCTCAAAAACAGTGATGGAGCATGGAAAATGAACCCAGGAGTCGACTGAAAGGATACACAGTGGTCAGCACTGGAATTATATGAGCAAAGAATAAATAATGAACTATGCAACCCATAATCCTGGTGTTCCTTCATTTCATTAAAACCCATCTAGCAGATTAGTAGCACATGCTCCTGGAAGTGTCTGGGTAGGTCACAGAGGCCTTGGGTATATCTGGCCCAGCACTCATTCCTCTCTGGCTCTGTTGCCATGCTTTGCTCCCTGGCCACCATGAACCAAGCAACTTTGCTCTTCCATGCTCTTCTGCCATAATGTCCATACCCTGGAGCCCGATGACAAGGACCAAATTTCCCTAAGCCATGAGCTAAATTAAATTATTTCTCCTTTAAATTGTGAGTGTCACACATCGTGTTCAGCAATGGGAAAACTTACTGAGACAGAAAACTGGTACCAGCGTGGTGTACATGGCTATACATGACCTTGTGGTACAGAAGCCTGTGGAGCAGCTGTAAAGTGAACTAGAGAAGTCCCAGAATCCTGAAAACAGAGCATGATGGGTAATTCCTGCCAGAGCTCAGAACAGCATGATGCTGATAGGAATGTGGATGATAAGGAACAGGCTCAAGAGGATTAACTTGGGAATAATGACTCCATTGGCAGTTGGACTACAGGGCAGAAAATTTGTCTACATTTAACCATGTCCCAAGATTTGTAGGATTCTGCGATTAAGGGCAGTGGATTAAATTCACAGTCATGGCAACAACACTAGTCTGATACTAGTTTTCTGTATTAGTAAATTTTCCCATTGCTGGATACAATGTGCAACACTCATAATTTAAAGGAGGAAAAGTTTAAATTGGTTCATGTTTTGAAAAATATGGTCCTTGTCAATTGCCCAGGCAGAGAAAATTTCAAGACAGTGCAAGATTCAAGCTGTGCCATGAATACTGCTGGCTCCTTTTATCCACATTTATAATTAGATTCAGGGGCAAAGGGCAGAGAAGGAAAAAATTTAGAAACTTAAATTATGGGCCATAGGAACCATGTGTAAAGTTGAGGCCCAATGAGATTTAGATCCTAGAGAGATTAACACCATTAAAGAGGAACCAAGTACTTTGCACAGGGACAAGAGAAAAATGGGGCATCTCAGGAAGCAACATGACCCCACCCATTATAGCCTCAAGCGTAAAAAAAAAAAATACCAATTGATTTAAGAAGAGAGTTCCTAGGGCCCCCAACTGAGAAAGGCCTTCATTGTCTCCCTGGAATTTATTTTACTGTCTTACCATCTAGGCATTGATGGTTCTAGGGGGCCTGCTGCTTTCACTGACAGCAGACCTTGGCGAGGTCCATATGAGGCCAGTTTTACTGGCACACAGAACACAAGATTTGTGGGGTCAAAGAGGCTTCCACTTAGGTTTCAGAGAATGGCCTGCAAGACCAGGTAAGGAGCCCTTGAGAGGGCAATGCATGAAACGGTGAGAATAAATCCAAAGGTGTAGTGAACAATCCAGGAAGTCAGAGAGACCAAGAATGTGGCATGTCAAGAGGGGAAGCTGTAGGCCATGATAGAGCCAACCCAGGAGAGAGGCTGTGTGGGCTGAAATTGGTAAGATAGGAGCGGAGCCCTCTGCAACTCACTTCTTAATCACCATTTTACCCAGATTCTGTGCCTAGAATTTCAGGATTTAATCTATGCTCTGTTGAGTTTTGGTTTTTAATTACTAGTCCAATTATTTTCTATCCCCTGGCTCTTTCCTTTTGGAATGGGACTGTTTACCATGTGTTGCTTATACCTTGGAATTATGTAACTTGCTTTCACTTTTTATAGAGATTCATAGATAAGAGTTTGCCTTCAATTTCAGAAAAGAATTGGACTTTGATGTTTGAAAAATGCTGGAGCCGTTGAGACTTGGTGAAAGGATTATTGCATTTCCAGTTGTGTTGTTAGGCAGAATTAGGAACTTTCTGTTTTATTTTGAGATTAAGTATGATTTAAGGAGCTGTATTTACTTATGAAGTCGACAAGAGGTGAATTGTGCTCATAAATCATGACATGTCAACATCACTGTAATAAGAAATGACTAGTAGATTAGTAGTGCACACTCCTGGGTATGTCTGCATGGGTGGGACATGGAAGCATGGCCCTCATTCAGTCTTCTCTGAGATTGTTGCCTGCCCTTTTCCCTGGCCACAGTGAACTAAGCAGCTTTGGCCTACCATATCCTTTCCATGATGTCCCCCACGATAATAGCTTGTACCCAGGTGTCTCCCCAAAGTCTCATGCACTTATATGTGGAGCTTTTCAGAGGTAGGTAGATTTAGGATGTGTGAACATGAATTAAAGATGTGATAACTAAATTAACTCAATGATTTGTTTAGCAAACTTCTGTGTTCAGATCATGGGAACGCCTACCATGGGCATGGGTGGCCCCACTCAAAACGTCTGTAACCTGGGTGGGATAAAAGGGAAACGGAGGTTGCTGCTGCTACTTCACTACTTCTCTGCTTTGTTGCTTTCTGCTTGCCCTGCCCTGGACTGTTTCTTTTCTGTCATGCCACTCTGCCATGCCACCTTCCCTTGAAGCCAGATGACTATGGACTGAAACTGCTACAAACTGTGAGCAAAATAAATCTTCCTTCTTTTACTTTGGGTGTCATGTATTTTGTCTCAGAGGTGAGAAAAGTAACTAAAACATCTTCTTAGGACCAGCTACTATGGGCTGAATGCTCTTGAACCATAAGCTAAATTAAAGTTTTTCTCCTTTACATTGTATTTGATATTGTGTCCAACAATAGGAAAGCTAATACACATTATTTTATAATAACACAAAGTTTAAAGTACCTATTCACAACTACATGATAACATAAATCAATGCTTGAGCAAATAAATAATTAGAAATGAAGAAAAACATCTCTCATGCACAAAAATTTTAATTTAGGCAAATATTCCTCTGTTCCAGATGTAGATGGGTTATGCTTAACGGCTCACTTCTAAAAATCACAGCATAAAATAGAAATTTGAAAAGTATAATGTAAGAACTTGTCCAAAACTACTTCAAGTAGTTCAAAAAGGTTAAACATAGTATCGTGAGCATGCACCTTTGATATACAGTGTTGAGAACACTTTCTCTTCTGTGACCTTCTTCCCCAAACCTGTTATCTAATTATAAAAATATATAGACAAACTCAAAATAAGGAAACTTCTACAAAATCTCTGAATTAACTCCTTAAAGCTGTAAAGGTCTGGATATAGCTTAAAGGTAGAGCACTTGAGTAGCTCAGAAAAGACCCTGGGTTCAATCACCAATACAAACATAAAAAGCTGTCACGGTCATCAAAAATAAGTAAACTCTGAGAATCTGTCACCATTCAGAGAAATCTAAGGAGACATGAAAACTAAATGTCATTTAGTACTCTGGATGAGATCTTGCAAGAGCAAAAGACCTTAGGTTACAACTAGTGAAATCAGGATAAGGAACAGGATTCAGTTAATAATAGTCTTCATTCTCTAGTTGTGAGATATGCATTATAGTGATATAAGACATTACTGCAGGGGAAAGAGGGTACTGGGCATAAATGAACACTATACTATATTTATACCTTTTTTTGAAAATCTCCACTATTCTAAAATGAAGTTAATTTTAAAAAATTGAACATAGTTCTTTTTTCTCCTGCTATACTGTGTCATTTCTCCTAGTCATATGTAAGTCTTCTGTATCTGTACATATTATATTAGGCAGTTTTCAGATGTGCTCTTGGTCTTATGACAGCTTAAGCTAAGCCTTATGCTCACATTTTATTAATGAATAAATAAAGATTATCTGAAGTTCTTGGGACCATGTAGTAGGAAGAAAGGAAGGTGGAATTCAAACCTATGTTTTCTGGACTCCAGAGCCCACACTTTTTCCAGTACACCAGTGTGACTCCCATGATATGATTCCTGAAAAGATAAAGTATTATGGAAACAACTGAAAAATTTAACTCCACAAACTTGAAAAAGTAGCTCCAGCATTATGGCCTGCCAGAAAACAAGAATTAATTTTGGCACTCTTTTGGCCAACTCACATTTGAAAACATTCCAAAAATGAGAATCTCCTGGGGGTTCCCACCTTCTAAAGGGACAGCAGCACTAAAAGAAAGTAGCAGTCAAGGGCCCTGCAGAAGCAAATGGCCTATTGTAATGGGTAACATGAGGAGAGGCCAGCAAAGGTATTATTTACAAATGTGTCATCTGGGCATAAAGAGGCCGCAGAGAACTGTACAGTGCAGAGCTGTTACAATCTCCCAACCTGAAGAAACCAGAGGAGCGAACATTTAGCAAAACCTGAGAAAAAGAACCAGATAGGTGAGTATGAAACACAGTAGTAGAGCTCTTATGGGATATGGGATATGGGATATGGAGCCCCTAGATTCCATATAGGATATGGGATCCCCTAGGTTCAATCCTCAGCATTGCAAAAGAGAGGGGGGAAAAGAAATCAACAACAAGCAGAAGGTCACCTAACGGGACCTTTAGGCCCCAATTACTAATTACTATTCATTGATTAACAATAAAACATTTTTTTAAAATTCTGTTTTCACGTACTATGTTTTTCCTTCTAATTCTATTCAAATTGAAAGCAAAAAGATTGAAGTTTAATCTTGGCTTATTTATCAGCCACACAGAAAGGAGTCTCTTGCAAGAGAAGCTGTTACTAGAGGATGCTGGCTGATAAGAGATAGTACTTGATGACTGATCAGTTTCTCCAAGAGCAATAAAGATAAGGACTGTATGGAATCGCCTTACTTTCAGTTTTTCTAGATTGAAAGGATGTACAGTCATGTGCTGAGTCCTTAAAGATTCAGTTCAGTTTAACAGTCTTCTTCTATCGTGGCCTTAATTCTAATCTCACTTTGTTTAGCCACCAACCCTAACAGATCTGTGTAGCCCAACCAGGAACATCACTTTTTGGTTTGTTTTAATTAAGTTTATTGGTGTAATTTAGATACATAAAAAGCACATTCATCATAGGGAATTTGTACCTGTACATGATATATCTTAGTTCTTTTTCCAATAGCTTGTTTCCATTTTATCCTTTTTTTCCTAATTTTTTTCCTTTCCCTTCCATCTCCCTCTCAGGCCCCCATTCTCTTTGAACAGTTACTTTCTATTTCACAGTATCTATTATACATTTTAGTTCTTATTTACACTTTTAGAAGGGAGCAATATTTTCCTACAACTAAATGAACAGAGTGGTCTAAAGTGTTAGCCCTAACTCTACAGCCCTAACAAGCTGTAATCATAACTTTCTGGCAGTACAATGACCCAGTGGTCTTCACAATTAAGCAAAAGTCTTTTTTTTTTAAGAAAATCTTTGATGTAACCAAACAGAAAAAGTGTCTTCCAGAAAAACAGTGCCCATTATGGGGGAACTCCAGGCTGTTTGCAGGATAACCCTTACCTTCCTCTTTCATATTTGATGCTTTCAAAAACTAATGCCCAAGATCTTACCATTCTGGCTGACCATTGTGAAAAACAACAAAACATCACAGACACATCCCAAGCTAAACCTTGATATTCACCCTGATCTTCATGGCCCTAAATGTAATAATGGCTTCTATCTTCCCCAGCATTAACATCTTTATGACTAACTCTCAAGTGAAGAAGACATGTGTGTGGCATGGCACACTTGCATATAGCAGTTGTACTAAGGGATGAATTGTTGAACTTATATTGAGCCTCAACAGCTGTACATCACAGGTATTCATGGTACTCACAGCTCTAAGGAAAATCTCTGCAGAAGAAAAGCCACAGCTGAAAATTGCACAGCCATAAACGACCAAGGCAGTATTCCTCAGGCATGTCATATCAAGCTTTGTACAAAAGCTTTTGATGTTAGCTTTATGACAAGAAGTTACATCATGGAGTTCTGTAGTTTATAAGTACTTGAGATGTTAATTTTATGTGTCAACTAGACTGAGGTACGTGCAGAGAGCTGAACAAGTATTTTCAGGTATTTGTGAGGATGCTTCAAAAAAGATTACCATGGAAACTGGTAAACTGAGTAAAGCAGATCCCCTCACCAATGCAAATGGGCATCACCCAATCCTTTGAGGGCTTCAATAGAATAAATGGCAACAATACAAAAATGGCAACCTCACTCTCTTGACTTCAGCTGAGACACCCATCAAATCCTGTCCTTGGACATCAGTCTTCTAATTGTTGGCCTTTCAGATGCAGACCAGGAGTTAGACTATAACAGTCCTATCTCACAGATTTTCAGGCCTTAGTTCTCTGACTGAATAATATCAGGGTCTTTCCTGGTTCTCCAGTTTGCAAATAGCA
>PVJX010009954.1:0-58904 GCA_004027295.1 Dolichotis patagonum
GACATTAGCAGTAGCTATCAAAATATCTCTTTCTCTGCTATAGTTGAGCATAGTTTCAAATACAATAGTATCAAACATAACAAAATAATATAAAGCCATTCAAAGAATGAAAGAATTATAGGACATTCTGAACTGAATAACAGAGAATGATCAATGGCTACTATAATATCTCATTTTCAATAACCAAATTGATTTTTCACTCAATCGTTTACTTGTATACATCAAAGAGCTATGAGAAATAAGCTAAATGTCTCTCAGTAGAAGACTGTTTAAATTATCCTTTAATGAAGTAAAGTTGACTAAAACAGTAGTGTCTGTCTTAAAGGTGAGTTCTAGTCAGGCGTGGTAGCACACACCTGTGATCACAGCACTTGGAAGGCTGAGGCAGGAGGATTGCTGTGATTTTGAGATCAACCTGGGCTGAGTTCAAGGTCAGTCTGATATACATAGCAAAACCTTGTCTGTGTCACCTACACACACGCAAACCTAATCAAGTGAAGAAACAGTTACCAATACTTAGAGGGTGATTTATGATATGAAAAATTACTAGGGGTGGAAGACCAGAGCAGAGACATCATGTGAATGGTATTAAATGTTATGTAGTCACATGGCAAAGCCTTATAAGCCTTTTTAATGATAGCTATCACCTTTTCATAGAAAAGAGTTGGATTCCCTTCATGAAAGATTTATTGCCCTTTGCATGAGTTAATATATAGTTATTAAAGAGTTATTTGTCAACAATGCGTCCAGTTTCACAATTCTTCATGGGTCTCACTTATGTGTTAGAATCTCTTGTGTATGTGTGGAGTTTTGTGCATATTATTGTGGCTTCTCTCTTCAAACATATTACTTTTAGCCCAGTATATAAACATTGCTGTAGGCAGGCCAGTGTGGCGGCAAGTTAGCAGAGATCCATGCAAACTGACATAAGAGATGATCATGGATACATTTGGGCAATAGGGTAGATTAAAAAAATGTTACAGCATTTCAGGCTGAAGGAAGTGTTACTTGGATTTGTGATTGAGAATTATATTTTGATGTGAAGTATAGAGAAGGTGTCATGTTGGCTGAAAGTAGGTCCCCCCCCATAACTAATGGACAGAGGGGAATTCACCTGCTTTAGTTTTCCATAGTAATGTCTGCTGAGAAAAAAATTTCACTCACCTAAAAAAGTAGACACAAAGATATTTTAAGAAATAATGGATTAGAAAAACATTGCAAATGAGGTCATAGGACTGAAGAGGATATGATTGGAATAATTCAGAGGGGAGGAGAAGGTAGTTTGAGCTTGGTGAGGCTGGGGAAAAGGAGATTAAACTGTGATATATTTGGGGGTAGAATTGATATCAGTGTGGGAAAAGGGAACTACTCAGGTTTATGGCTTAACTGTAGGAATGAGTAGAGCAACATGAGAAGAAGGAGGGAAGAGGGAAAAGTAGAATGTGTGAGGCAAAGCAGATCAAGTTGAGAAAAGTCCAGCTTCTGGTCGATGTGAGACACCAGTAGCCTTCAAGGTTTTCTACGCAGCTGTGTTTCCATCTTCATAAACTCACCCGTGGGACTTTTAGGAGCAGACACATGTTGGTGAGTTATCAGCAAAAGCAGCAAATACGATCACCACGTGTGTGGGTGAGATTTTCCAGGGACCCTGAAAGGCAGGAAGAAGGAGCACAGGGTCACGGAATTGTGATGAGAAGCTTCTTTAAGAGGAGGCCAGGGTGGGGCAGATGAACGAAGGACTGCAGTAGCAACATGGCGCCCATCATGAGAGAAAAACTGAGGAAAGCAAACATCTTCCAGAATGAGGACTTTAGGGGCTGGGGATATAGCTCGATGCTATAGTGCCTGCCTGGCACATACAAGGTTGTGTTTGATTCCTGGTGCCAAAAAAAGGAATGTATAGTTGTTTTCGTGTTTGTTTGTTTGTTTTTTTAGATGCTACAGTGAGGTCAAGTAAGATGAAGACTGATGGTTGCCCATTGGATTTGGCAAGAGGCAGATCATGGCTGACAGATGAGAACAGTTTGTGTGGAGTGTGGTCTAGGAGTAGAGGAGTTAGTCTGATCAGAAGTGGTGGTAAAGAACTAGAAGCAGCATCCAGCAACGGGCGGTGCAAATCTGGAGAAGAAAGAGCTGGTGCCGAGGAAATTCATGAGCTGGAGGGAGGATTCAAAAACATTAGGGGTATTTGCACAGTGATGAGAGGGAGCCAGTGTTTTACCTATATTACTGTATTTGTTACAGTTCATCGAAACCTTCACTTCAGTTGTCTAAAAATGACACGACATGCAATCCATGACTTGACCAAGGATATTTTTTTCTTTCTTTCTTACTATTTAATGGGAAATTTCTTAGGTTTTCTAAATTTCTCTATTCATGTAATATTTAATAATATTATATAATGATGGTATAGGTAAAGTTTCCCTAGTGGATTCTGCTGGGTAAAGTTTCCCTAGTAGATTTTTTTGTAGTGCAGTACAACCCTGCTTTGATGGTAACTCTTGTTTAGGACCTTATAATATATTGATGTGGAATTAAAGCCTCATATAGCAGTCTTAGCAGTTATCTCTGTCATAACCAGAGCCCATAGGAGAAGCTGGCTCTGGATCACCCCAACTTCACCTCTTCCTCCCTCCAGCCCTCCTGCCCCCTCCAGAGAATTTCCATGCTATTCAAGCCCTGCTGTCTCTCTCCTTTCTATTCAGAACACTAATCTATCTATGTCTCATTTATTGGGCAACCAATCCTAGTTTGCTTTGTGTTAACCTGTGTTATGTTTGCAACTTTTCATATCACTATGTTCTTTTTGCCTTAACCGGACTGGAGGTTCCTTTGGAGCCGGTCTTTTTTCCCCTAACTCTTATTACAGTTCCCTAAGTACTAGAGCGTGCTTCAGAGCAAGTGAAGAGAGGACAGCAAGTTGTGAAATGTGTGGCTATGAAGGATTTCCATGCTGTGTGTAGTAATAACATTTCCTTGTGATTTTAGGAAGCCAAAGAGGGGCCCAAAACAACAGAAGAACATAGAAAAGAATGTGCTGCAGGAGGTAAGAGATGTTTTCTTTCCAACCCAGGTGAATTTTTGCTCCCCGCCGATATTTTTCAGATGTGATCTTCATGAGTAAAACTATGCCACCTGCACAATCTGGAACCTTTGTAGAACATCAGCCAGTTAGATTCAGTCTTGACTCCATTTGTATCATTTTCAAAAACTGTGTTAATGCACTTCATTGGCTCCTTGATCATGGATGACTTGTGATAATAACTAGAGTTTCATTGTGAACTTGGCACCAAGGTGTCGTAGTAAATTCTGTGCTCTACTTCTTGATCTCTTATTCAATATCCTACCTAAAAGTAAATGAGCCAGTATTTACAAACTAAGAACTGACAGCATGTCTTCATTAAGATGGAACAGTGAAGAGAGTTCAAACTTCTGGGTTACACAAACTCTAGGCTGGGTCAATCTCTTACCAGCTATGTGATCTCAGAAAGTTATTGAACCTAAATTTCAGTTTTGTAGTCTGCAAAGTTGAAGTGATGAATTAAAAATACATATACTATAGTGAAGATGCACTATAGGCTGAGTATTAGGCTAAATTCTTTGTGCACGTAGTTTCATTCAGTTCTCCAAATATATGGTGAAAGTAACTTGTGAACAGTATCAAATACAGAAGATTTGCTGCAAGGGTCAAATAAATTAGTACGTATGAAGCATTTACATAGGAGATTGCCCAGCATAGAAGTTCTCATAAAAGTTACCTATAATATAAAAACAATATTATAGATACCTTAAGGAGGTTGTGACTATTTGAAGATCACTTATCTGTAAGAGTCAAAGCTCAGGACCGGGGATGTAGCTCAGTGGCTTAAGCGCCTGCCTGGCAAGCGTGAGGTTGTGAGTTCGATCCCTGGTACAAAAAAAAAAGAGTCAAAACTCAAACTGGGTGTGGTGCTGCACACCTGCAATCCCAGCACTCAAGAGGCTGAGGCAGCAGGATCACTGTGAGTTTAAGGCTCGCCTGGACGATACTGTAAGTTCAAGGCAGCCTGTGGACTGCGTAGTGAGACCCTATCTCAAAAAATAAAAGTCAAAGCTCATGTTTAAGTCAAGTGTTGTCCGACAAACATCTTAATAAATGGAGAGAGCTGTAAACTCTCTGAAATCAGGAACAAGACAAGGATGTCTATCACCACCCCTGATCGGTATATTTCCTGAAGCAGAGCTAAACCAGTTAACCAAGAGAAAGGGAATGTAGATAAGAAAGGAAAAAGTTAAATTATCATTATGTACAAATAATATGATCATTTACTTTAAAAACCTCCCACAAACCACCAAAAGATTCCTAGAATTAATAACCAACTTCAGTAGCTTAGCAGGATACACTCAAAAATCAACAGCATTTCTATATACCAGTAACAAACTCCAAGACAGAAATTACTTTTCACATAGTATCAAGAAAAATGAAATACTTAAGAATTACCCTAATCAAGGAAACACGTCTACAATGAAAACTACAGTACTGAAAAAGGAGATTGACGAGAATATCCAAAAATGGAAAGATATCCCCTGTTCCTAGATAGGCAGAGCCAATATAGTAAAAATGGCCATACTTCCAAAACTGTTACATAGATTTAATGCAACCCCAATCAAAATATCAGTAGCATTCCTCACAACTAGAAAAAGCAATCCTAAAATTCATGTGGAACCAGAAAAGACCTAGAAAAGCAAAAGCAATTCTGGACAAAAAAGGCAAGGCAGGAGGTGTCACCATCCCAGACTTCAAATTATACTACAAAGCTACAGTGATAAAAAACAGTATGGTATTAGAAAAAAAAGACTTGTGGAGCAGTGGAAAAGAAGAGAGGATGCAGAAATAACACCAGACACACTTAGCTACCTTACCTTGAGAAAGGGGTCAAATGCTTTTGCTGGAGGAAAGACAGTCTCTAACAAATGGTGCTGGAAACACTGGTTAGCCACATACTGAAGACTGAACCTAGACCCATATCTCCCACTATGCACTAAGCTAAAATCAGAATGGTTCAGAGACTTAAATGTTAAAAGAATTTGCTGGAAGACAAAAATAGGTAAAACTCTCAAAGACATAGGTATAGGCAGACTTTCTGAATAGAACCCCAGTTGCATAAGAAATAGTAGCAAGAATCAACAAATGGGATCACATAAAATTTTAAAATCACATCAAATTAAAAAGCTTCTGTACAGCAAAGGAAACCAGCAATAGAGTGAAGAGATAATCTACAGAATGGGAAAAAGTGTTGACAGCTACTTCACAAAGGACTAATATCTAGAATATATGAAGAACTAAAAAAGAAAATAGACTCCCTAGATTTAAAGACCCAGTCAAATAGTGGGCACCTGAAATGAATAGAAACTTCCCAGATGAAGAAGTACAAATGGCCAACAAATACATGAAAAAATGTTCAGCATCACTGGCCATTTGAGAAATGTAAATTAAAACAACTCTGAGATTCCACATCACTTCTAAAAGAATGGCCATCATCAAGAAATTTGAACAATAGCAAATGCTGGAGAGGCTGAGAGGGAAAAAGAACACTTCTTCACTGTTGGTGGGAATGTAAGCTGATTCAACCACTATGGAATTCAGTACGGAGAGTCAAAAAAGAGAAAGAAAAACAAAACTAAGACTAAGGATTTTATTTGACCCAGCCATTCCCCTTCTAGGTAGTTTTCCGAAAGAGTCAGCATCGTATTAGAGTGATACATACATACCTATGTTTATAGCAGCACAATTCATAATAGTTAAATCTTGGAAGCTGCCTATTTGCCCATCAGCAGATGACTGGATAAAATATATTTATATACAATAGAGTACTATGCTGTCACAAAGAAGGATAAACTTGAGTTTATCCCTCATTTGTAGGATTAATGGGTATACCTTGAGGTCATCATGTTAAATGACATCAGGTACACAAGCTTAAATATTGCATGGTTTGTCTTATATGAGAAACTCAATACATAAATAAATTACAGAATTTAAGATGGACAATAGGAACAAAAGGTGTAACTTGATTTAATATAATTGTCTTCTGTGTTTTCTGATTTGGGGCCTGTTTGGCTATTAATCTGTATTTATGACTATTAATCTGATAAAGACATGAAAGCAATGAATCTGATGCTGGCAAAGAATACTTTTGAAATGGGGGTGGAAGACAAGGGGGAAAATAATTGGGATGTGTTATTTACATGTGCCAAGCCCTCACAATGAATGTAATTGTTATGTGTTGCAAACATGTGCTAATAAAAATGAAAAAATTTTAAAAATAATCCAAAACAATCAAGTGTTGTCAACTCTAAATCCAGTGCTCTTCATATATGTTGTGCTTTGCCAAGTTGTTATAAAGAAAATTATATTATGTGTACAGAGCTTCGTCCTGAGACTGGCATGTAGTAAATCTATGGTTATGCTGTGTTTATTGTTACTGTTATAGTTACCAGTATCATTTTATCACTATCATTAGTCCTGTTATTATACCTATTACTCATACTGATGCTGCTGTTAAGGTCTCCAGAAGGATCAAGCAACAAAAGAAGGCATGCATTTAGTCTTGGGGTCTAATATAACAAGCATTCAAGTACAAAGAGGGCACCCTGGACTGTCCCTTAACTCTCAGACAGCTTTAGGTTTCAAAGACTGCCCGGACTCCATGGTTTTCATGTTGTGATCCCAATAGCTTAGCATAACATTATCTTATAATTTCAGCAGACACATTAGCTATTATTTTGGATATATTTTAAGTGCAATGACTTTGTTAATAAAGGCAAGGCATGATAGTAACTTGGTGGAAATGTGCTTTAAGATGTTAAGCCTTTTTTTCTTAAACATAAGCTTCCTTTAATGTTCCCATTTCAAGATAAGCAAAACAGACACCTTATTACCATTTGGCCTCTAGGTCTTGAGTTTTACTTTCCATTAATATGCCTTAGGCATCATATAACCTGAAGGCTGGATCCCTGCCATACCTCTTTATTCCTTCACTGGCATTGTGGAAGACATTATGGAAACACCTCTCTTGATAACAGTAACTAACCATCCTGGTTTCAGAGAGTACTAGCCAGTTCTTTCCAGAACAGATAAGAGTGCAGGAAATCAGTCAGTGTGCTACAGATGAGATGGCTAGAGATCCCATGGCAATCTCCAGTGCAAGTCCACACCAGGAGGCCAAGGACTGCGATGAAAAACTGGAGGATTTGTGCTCAGAAGTCCAAGCGAAGTTGGAGAATCGCTCTGTGAACCAAGATGAACCAAGGCAAATGCAAAACCCAGACTCCAGCAGAGGACGCTCAAGGCGAGCGCAAGGACCAGAGCTCCTCCAGAGAAAGCAAAACCATTCTTGGCAATGGCACAAAGACCGGAGCTCTAGGAGACAGCTGAAGGTTCTCGGGAGAAATCAGCATAAAATCCTCCCCTCCTAGTCTCCTTTTATGCCTTTCCCCCGATCCATGCAAACTCGGTTCAGTTGGGCGCCATCTTCACCATTAATTCATCGCCACATGAAGGCTTTTCAGTCCATGGTCCCTGGGCATCTGGGGTCCAGTGTGATGAGGCAGGACATCACTGTGGCTCATCTCATGGTGGACAAGAAGCAGAGGATGTTAAGCCTTTTTAACCAGTACTTTTTATTATCTTTTAATAGGAACTGAGGTTTCCTCTCCTCCGGTAGCCACTGGGAGATCAGTTAACTTTAGACAAAGTGACAAGTAAGCTCTTTTTCATGTTGCAATTTAACATTTTCTATTTTACTTTGAATTATGTTTGAATAAATTCTTTGTCTTATCCCACAGCACTTCTGCTAATGAGAAAGAGGTGGAGGTGAGTGGAAAGCATACATTTTCTTTCTTTAAAAACAAAAGTGTTTCAGACTCACCAGCTGTAGTTATATCACGCTTTTGCACGCATGTTCCTACGTTAAGTGCATGTAAAGCCTGTGTGTGTCAGCACTGTGACTGGGAGAAGAAAGAAATAGCTTGGTCTAATCATGTGTTAAACTGAAATATTTGATCACATCCAATTTTCTCTCCTCACCTTCACATTATTTTGACAACAGGCAGAATTTCTCAGATTATCTTTGGCATTTAAGTGTGACTGGTTTACCCTGGAAAAAAGAGTGAAGCTAGAAGAGAGGTCTCGTGACTTGGCAGAAGAAAATCTGAAGAAAGAAATCACCAACTGTTTAAAGCTCTTAGAGGTGAGGGTCAGAACATTCAGGAACTACACATTTGGTCATGTTTTTAATGATGTTTTGATACCTGCATATTGGTTTACTTCAGTGACTAAAATCACAGTGCCAGTTACTTAAAAACTCACAGTCAAGCTATGCCTGAACCACTTGTGAGTTAATAAAAAAGAAATTCAGGGTTAGAATAAAATAAAAGTTTCAGTAATTATCAGAAGTATCAGAAATAAAATGAAAAAAGATATCTCTTAAAGTAGATCTTATGCATCCTCTCTTTTCCTTCTGGATTGTCAAATAAATTTCAGGCAGAAGAGCAATTGCATGGGAATTGCAATGAACAATAAGAGATAATATCAGGACTGGGGATTTAGCTCAGTGGCATAAGTGCCTGCCTGGCAAGTGTGAGGTCATGAGTTCGATCACTGGTACCAAAAAAAAAAAGATAATATCAGTTTTAAGTTTCATGAAAAATCAAATATTTCCATGTCTGATTAACTGGAAAAAAATAATAGTGACTGATGTCAGTCTTATCAGACCGCGTGCAAGCCCACTGCCAAGTACCCCAAAAATGAGAAGGGTACACCGGAGGGTAACAACTATCCCCCTTCATCCTGGGAACTTGTATGTGCTTAGAGATGGGTTTGGAAAAGAAGGAGCTTAATTTTAGAGGAAGAAAATAAAAATCAGGAAACCATTTATATTAAAATTTAGCATGGTGATAATTTTCCTCCGTACCACAGTCCCCGCTAACCACCCTTCAACTTTGTATTCCTATGAATTTGACTACTTTAGGTATCTCATATAGTGTCTATGAGTCATATGATATTTGTCTTTCTGTAATGGGTTTATTTCACCTAGCGTAATGTCTTCTGGGCTTATCCGTGTTACAGCATGTGACGGTATTGCCTTCCTTTTTAAGGCTTTTAACAGCTGTTGCGTATATAAATACACACAATATATGGAATGTTTTGCTTCTCTATTCATTCACTGGCGGGCATTTGGCTTGCTCTTACATCTTGGCAACTGTGAATAGTGCTGCTATGCATATGGGTGTGTAAATATCTCTTCCAGACTCTGCTCTTAGTCCTCCTCAGTATATACCCAGAAGTCGAACTTCTGGATCACATGGTAATTCTAGTTTCAGTTTCTTGAGAAACCACTGTAATGTTCCCCACAGCAGCTGCGCCATGTTACACTGCCACAAACAGTAGGCCGAGCTCCCAATTTCTTCAGGCCCCCACCAACACTGTCATCTTCTGTTTATTTCTATAGTTGCCATCCTTGAGGGAGCAGGGTGGCAGTTTGTGGTTTTGATTTGAAATGCTCAGTGTTCACTGACCAATTGTATATCACCTTTGGAAAAATGTTATTCAAGTCCTTTGTCCATTTTTAAATCAAGTGACGTAAGTTTTTTCTATTGTTGAGTTGTAGGAGTTCTTGATATATTTTCCATGTCAATCGCTTTTCAGCTATAGACTTAAAAATACTTCCTCCTTTTCCCTAGGTTATCCTTCACTCCGGTGATTGGTCCTTTGATGTAAAAACACTTATAAAACTGATGTGGTCTCATTTATTTTCATTTTTTATTGCCTATTCTTTTGGTACCCTAATCCAAGAAGTCATTGCCAAATTCAGGGTCAGAAAGATTTTCTTTTGTTGTCATCCAGAAATTTTCTAGTTTAGGCCTTACGTTTGGGTCATCAATCCATTTTGAGTGAATTTTTGTGTGTGGTGTAAAGTAAGGGTTCAATTTCATACTTTTCAGTCTTTGCAACACTGTTTATTGAAGAGAGTCCTTTCCTTATTACGCATTCTTGGCACTCCTGATGATCATTTGATTGCAGATATGAGGGCTTACTTTAGGATTTCTTATTCTAGTCCACTGGTCTATGTATCTTTTGGCAGGGCTGAGGCAATAAGGATTGAATACAGGGCCTTTATTCTGAGCTACAGTCCAAGCCTTTTTTTTTTTAATTCTCAGGCAGGGTCTTGTTAAGTCACTAAATCACTCAGGCTGGGCTCCAACTTCCCATCCTGCTGCCTCAGACCCCCAGAGTGCTGGAATTACAAGCATATACCACTCACTACACCTAGCTCATGCCTTTTTTTAAAGGCTAAAATAGTAATAAATTTCACTCGCAAACAGCTGCATGGGTTAAATAAAATGTCAAGTTGTTTGCTTTGACTTTTGTTTTTGTTTTTACAGTACTAGGGATTGAACCCAGGTTCTTCCCACTGAGCTATGTCCCCACCCAATTTTTATTTTTTATTCTGTGACAGGGTATTGCTAAATTACTGCGTTGCCCAGGCCATGTTGGAATTTGCTCTTTTTGCCTTAGCCTCCCTGAATGTTGGGATCACAGAGTATACCACCATCCCTAGCTTTGTATCATTTTTTATGCCAGATTTCAAGGATTGGCTTTTTTTTTCTTCTGAAACAGGGTCTCTCCACGTAGTTCAGATCACTGTGTATACCAGGCTGGCTTGGAACTTGAGGTGATTCTCCTGCCTCAGTCTCCCAAGAGCTGGGATTACAGGCATGTACCATCATGCCCAGCCTGTCTGTCTGTCTGTCTGTCTGTCTTTCTTTCTTAGTTTGGTAGAATTCCCTAGTGAAATCCCTAGGCATTTCTTTGTTGAAAGGTTTGGATTACTGATCTGATGTCCCTATTAGAGTCTGTTCAGAGTCCTTATTTCTTCTTGATTCAATGTTGATTAACCATGTTCTGTTTTGTTGTCAGATTAATGGTACCTCTTATAATTCACGGTATTTACAAAAATATTTTTTTTGTCTTTTTTGAGATAGGGTCTCACTATGCAGTTTGGGCTGGCCTTGGACTTACTTTGAAGCCCAGGCTGGTCTCATACTCACAAGGATCCTCCTGCCTCAGCCTACCAAGTGCTGGGATTACAGACATTTGCCACCATGTATAGTTCAATTTATGGTATTTTAGATTGGGCATATTTTAGAAATTTGCTCAAAATTACACAGCTGTGGAGCAGTAGATTATTTGCTTCCATTCTGCTGTTCTCTTCTATCTCTACTCTAGTAAGGACAGTCTTTCATCAGGAAGGGTATTGTCTGAAATAAAAGGTACATTCAGATCATTTATTATAGGCATAATTCTTTACCATTAGCAATGAATGCTAGCCCATCCTGTTAACTATAGCAGAAAAATGTAGAATGCAATTAAGAGAGAGTGTGGCACATTTGGGAAGTGTAAAAAGAACAGGTGTCAAGAATAGACTTAAAAGGTTTAGCACCTGAATACATCTAAGTGCTAAGTAATAGATGTGTGCATATTTGGGTATCATTCATTCTTGATCTTGGGTGCTGCTTTTTACCCATTCACCAAGGTAGTTGAAATTAGACTACAACGTATTAGAGAATCACTTGCTGAGTGCTTGTGTTGGTTGTAACACTTTACTCTCTGTGCAGTCCTTAACACCTCTGTGTGAAGAAGACAACCAGGCCCAGGAAATCATTAAGAAGCTGGAGAACAGTATAACGTTTCTTAGCCAGTGCACCACGCGAGTGGCCAGCAGAGCTGAGATGTTAGGAGCCATAAATCAGGTAACTCATGGCCATTTCTCTCGTAGGAGTAAAATTATTCAAAAGATTTATATTCCCTAAGATGCATTTATAAGAATGGGATTAAAGGAGTATTTCTTTGTTATATAAGGTATCCATGTTTAATGTAAGAAATTGAAATATACAAGTGAAATGTAAAGAAAAATCTCTCACTAATATTAGCCAATAAACATCATCATAAAGATGCTTGTGTTGTACATTCTTGTACACACTCCCTTCATACATGGTTGTAAACTGCTTCCAAATAATATCTTTTTCATTCAATATGTAACATACACAACTTGTGATATGCACTTTATACACCCATATCACCCGTATTTTGGGCTCTGTTGGTTGAGGAGATATGACTTGTTTAATCAATTCCTTATATGCCTTACTATTTTTGCTCTTATAAGTGATTCTACAATAAATGTTCTTATACATGTATCTTTGTATCTTTATACACTTATTTGCAGAAAAGTAGGATTTCAAAATTTATGGGCAAAGTTGAGAGTTGGCTTTTTGAAATCTGTACTAAACAGACTTATGAAAATCTATTAAGAGGGAGATATTTCCTTTTGGGTGGTAGTTATTTATTTGTTGTACTTTTAAAAATATCCTACTTCAGTTTAACCTCTCACTAAAAAATAATTTTATTCTTTATTTGTGATAATGTTATATATGCAATAGGTTTTTAAAAGCTAGGTAATCTGGCGCTGGGGATTTAGCTCAGTGGCATAGGTGCCTGCTTGGCAAGCATGGGGTCGTAAATGTGATCCCTGGTACAAAAAAAAAAAGAGAAAAAAAGGTAAGTAATTCTATAAGCTTATTATCCAATCTTCCATGCTCTAGATTGGCAACAACCTGAAACTTGATTCGTTTTATAATTATATCCATATTTCTAAATAACATACTTATGGTGTCAGCTAGTCATTTATTTTCAGTTTTACATGTTGCTTGCCCATTATGAATATGTAAATCTTCATCGCTCTTGGCCCTTCATGCGTTTTCACAGCGCTCACCCTGCTGCTCTCCTGTCCTCTTTCCTGACCAAGCTCAAATAACATGAAGGTCAAGGGCTGATGTTTGTGACCTTGCAGGTCACTAAATGTGTTCATTTTGTTTTGTTTTTACTCATTGGGCAAATCTACAGCCTGCTTAAATCCACTGAATTGCTCACATAAAAATGGTTAAGTTTTTTTTATTGTAAATTGTGTATCAGTATAAAAAAAGAAAAATACACAGTGAATGAACTTTGTTAATTTTCAGACAACACTGCTTTTGAGCCAGGTTGGGAAATTTCAGGATGAACTCGCATGCTATTTTAAAGCACTTTTGTTTAGCCTTGTTCACTGTGAGAGTGATGTATAGTTAAGGAAATACATTTTCTCCTTTTAAAAAATCCTTATTGGAGTATTTAAGAGTGAAACAAAATGAGGTTTATCACTTATTTTTTAAATAAATTCAAAAATGGGAAGATGAAGAAACTGGTTTTGGGCTGAGATAAACTTATGGCAAAATAGTTACTATTAAAGCTGGAGATATGTGGATTTATTGCTTAGTTTCTGTCTGTTTGGAAATTAAAGTTGTAAAAGTTAAACAAAAGTATTAGTGAATGAATAGATTGATAATTGTGTAAACATTCTCATGACCATGAAGATTCTATTCCCAGTAGGTCTGCTAAGATGAGTTTCCCTTCTTGACATAAAATTCATGTTCTTTCTGGAGTAAATTATTGTTCTTTGTAATGATCGTTTGGTTTTCTATTTGTCTGATTCATTTTCAGATTCATCTAAAAAGTTCAGGTCTCTAGATATATGGAAACTCTTCAGTCTGTCGCTTTCTTTTTCTTTGAGATAGTCCTTCCAGAGATGTTTTACTTGCTCGCTCCAACCTGGTTTGTTAACCCTTTATAGGCTGCCACAAAAGTCTTGCAAATGCTTACATGGAATTTCTTTCGTATCTGACTTAAGTTGAGTCACATTTTCTAGATTCCTTGTCTCTTGTTGTTTTGGGGGGTTTGTTTGTTTTGTTGTTGTTTTTGGTCTGGGGAGGAGACAGCCTTTGTGCGAAGTTGTATGTGGTGGATTAACTAATAGTCAACGCGTAACATCCAGCTGAACTGAATCAGCCCAGTGCTAGGTGGGAAGGCCCACCTGACGATTGTTGCCAACGTGAAAAAGAGAACGGGCAGGGAAGATGGTGCGCTGTAGATTGTCTTGGAGCAGCTTGTCACACTGGCTTTCCTGATATGAACTCAGCTGTTATCATCAGAGGAGTTTGGGTCTTTGCTGTCGCTGAGGATGGCTGTGGTTCTTTTCGGGGGGCTCTGGCCCTTACCTTGAGTGTTGTTTCCTGGCTCCAGTGCAGATTCCTCAGCCTGCTGGCACAGGTCCTTCATCTCTCTGGTGCAGACTTTCTAGCTTCCACCACTGACCTTTGGTCCTTCCCAGTATAGATCCTTGATACAGACTTGCCATGGCCTCCAGATGGACTCATGGAGGACACTGCCCTGCGTTCTAGGTCTTTAGCTGGACTCATGCAGGATATTGCAGTGGGATCCAGGCCCTCAGTGGGATTCTTTGGGTCTCTAGTGCATGGACAGATCTGCACACTTCTGCATTTGACTCTTGGGTGAATGTTATAAAATGACCCTATAAATTATGTCCTGTATTAAATCGCTTCCGTTGTAAACCCCTGTCTGTAACATTGCACAAATGAAAGCATCTTTACTCCACTTAATTGGTAGCCCAACTGGTTGAAGGATTCTACACTAATTTCCTCTAGAGTTTGCCTTACATTGCTTCCTATTCTTCTTAGGTCTGGTGCTGGGATCAAAGTATAATACCATTCTAACGTCTGTATCTCAGTTACCATCTTTAGACATTCTGAAAGCTTTTAGGGCACCTTTTTTTTCCTACTGCCCTCCCTTGGTATGAGTTTATTTTTATCCATTGTTTTAGGCCTTGAGTGGCCGTTTTTCAAGCTAGCAAGTTATGTTCATGGAGAAATTTTTGTTTAATTTCGTTTTCTACATTTTGGAATATTTTCCCCCTGCACTTTCCTGAACTCCTTCTTGTTCTTTAGATATCCTATATGGATCTGTATGGATCTTTTCTGAGCCACCTGTTGGGTCTTTTTGCTCTGATTTCAAGATTTCCTCAACTTTATCTCGAAAGTCTCCTACTGAGTTATTTTTGTTATTTTAATTTCCAAATTCTGTTAGTACACTGCATGTGCCTTTTAAATAATATCTTGTTCTTATTTCATAGGTGCACTAATTGTTTTTAACTCTCTGAAGTTATCTATGATTTTCTTGAAGTTTTAGGTTTTCCCCAGACTGTTTGTTCCAGTATAGTTTTTTCTGTATTTTGATCTCCTTGTTTCGTGCTGGACACTTCCCAGTATCTGATGATTTACCGTGGAGCTTTCCGAGGGCTCTGTGCGTATGGAGTAGAAAAAGTTCTCTGTGACGCTGAGCTTCATGTAATCTTGGATCATTTATTGACTCCTGATGGTCAGTACTTACAGGACTTCCATCTTGGAATGTAAGATTCTCCAAGGGTAAATCTTCCAGCTCCCTGTCTTGAGAGTCTAATCCTGGCTATTGATGTTTGGGAGTTGGAAGAAGGAATACAGAGCTCAATACTTAATAAATACATGAATTTTTGATTAAATCTGTTGTTTTCAGTTAAGATACATTTGCCATCAGCCATCTCCCAATCCACAAAATCTGTTTATCTGTAGATATTTAACTTAGTCTTATACGCAATGATTGTGGAGAGATACTTTGCTGGTCAGAGTAGGGGTAGGGATCTGCGGCTCTAATCAGTTTTCACAGACTTTCAACCTCTCCTTAAGTTCACATACCAACCTTCAGTTTTCCTGAGGTGCTGCTAATTTTTAAGCCTTTGAGACCTTCTGCGGTACAACCTAGCTTCTAGACTTTTCCTATCATATGTTTTAGAGGCTCAGACTTGTAAGTCTTTTTACTATCCAGCCTTCCAAATCTTTTGCTATTATATCCTCTTCCATTCTACTTGTCTTATGTTTAAAAAACAAAATTCCTTATGACATTTTAATTGGATTTAAGGATGGAATGAAGGTGAATGTATTCATGCCCCAGTATTGAGAACACTTCTGTGTCTGTCTGCCCACCTGACCCCCTATCTCTTTCTCCCCCACACCCCCATCTGTCTCTGTCTCTGTCTGTCTGTCTGTCTTTCTCTCTATGCTGGTAATGCAACATCAGAGCCTCAGGCCTGACAAGCAAGTGTTCCACCACTGACCTGCCTCCCAGCCCCCCCAATAGTATTTTCAATATAAATTTATTTCTCTTATTTTTCCTAATAGGAGAGCCGGGTTAGTAAAGCAGTTGAAGTGATGATTCAGCATGTAGAAAATTTAAAGAGAATGTACGCCAAAGAGCATGCTGAATTAGAAGAACTGAAGCAGGTTCTTTTGCAGAATGAAAGGTCTTTTAACCCTCTCGAAGATGAAGGTAATACAAATTTAAATAGTGTTAGTTGTGTTTTTCTAACATTCTCCTTTTTCATGCCTTTAATGTCTCTCACTGTGCCTTTTGAAAAAAAACCCTTAGGTTAAGAGAGATTTCTTCACCTGATTATATACATTAAGTGTATTTAATCCAAATCATCAAGTTGACTATTGCTTACCTAACTAATGCTACGTTACTATAGACTCGTTTTCGGCACATAAAGTCACGTGCAAAATGTAAATGAGTCAGTCTCAGGAACAATGATTTTGTATTCTTCAAAGTAGTGGTGACCATGGCAAGGGTCCATAAACTGATTTATGGGTTGGAAAACAGACACATGAGGTCACAGGAAAAAAGTGATAATGTATGGTTTCTATAAATCTTATACTAGTTTTATTTTAAATAGTATGAACTTTTCTGAGCAGAATTCTTAAGTATCTGTTCCTACTTCCAGAAAAGTAACCATACTTGGTACTTATCCTATGGATTCCTTTATTCAGCACACAGTTGACAATTACTGATCACTGTGATTTAGCAAGCGCCATGGACACAAGGGACCATATGCCACTGGTGAAGATGGTAATTATTACGAGTCACCAAAATAAATACACTTATATTGCTCTGTAGTCTACAGTCTACAGTCTACAGGAAAGTAAATCTTTCCTGACCTTTGCTTTGCTTTGTAAAGTATTAATCTCAGCACTCTAACATAGATTGCATATGTGATTTCTAAAGTGTGCAAATGTTTTTCCTTTCAGATGACTGCCAGATTAAAAAGCGTTCAGCTTCTCTGAACTCCAAGGTAATTACTAATTCACTCAGTACATCACTTAATGTCTGTGAAGTGGTTACTGGCAATAAAAATATTTGAAAATATTTGAAATAACATGCCTTTAAATGAAAATGACAAAGCAGTGATTTTAATTTGCATGCATGTAGATGATATGTGCATATGCCTATATAGTTTATTTATGGAGTGTGCTTTTATGCTGCCAGCTGTGCTTCTGTATTATTCAGGTTTGCTTGGCAGCATGGCAAAAGCTAATACAGCAGTATTTTCTGTCATGCAAACCAAATTTTTGTAGCTGGGTGTGTTAGTGCATGACTATAATCCCAGCACTCTGGGAGACTGAGGCAGGAGAATCAAGTTTGAGCCCAGCATGGGCAACTTCGTGATTTAGCAAGATTTTATCTAAAAAAAAAAAAAAAAAGAGTTGGATGTAAGAGTTGCCTATAATTCCAGAGCTTGAGAATCTGAGGTAGGATTGCTATGGAGCATAGCAAGACCCTGTCTCAAAAAAAGCAAATAAATAGTAAAATTTTTTTCAGGGCTAGGGATAGTACAGTGGCCCTGGATGGGATCCCAGTACACACACACACACACACACACACACACACACACGTACACACACGTACACACACACAGACAGAAAGAAGCAATCTGGAAATGGCACAGCACATGCATGAACTCTTCATGGATCATTCTCCTCCTTTCCTGCCAGTTTTCTACCCTCAGGCCTTGTGTGGTCCTCGTGGTCTGAGATCACTGCTTCTGCTCCAGGTACTGAGTCCCTAATGTTACAGCAAGTCACATAGCAGGGAAAAGCAAGAAGCAAGGCAAATATTTCTCTTTCCTGCAAAGACCTGCCCTACAAGTCCAACAGGGTATTTCCATTTTCATTCCTGGTGGGAAATGAGATGGAAAAACACAGTTTTTATTCGGGAGCCATATGCCTAGCTAAAAAAATCAAGGGGCCAGTGGGATGTTGAAGATCCACCAGTAGTGTTTTGCAAATCATGATTCCCCAGATTTACAAAATGTTTGCACAACTGACTTTAAAATCATCCCATCTATATCTCTAATGTGTCACAGACGGAAGAGAGAAATATAGAAGTGGTTAATATGACCGAGTTGCGACAGAGCTATGATTAATAATCAGCTTTCTCTCACTGCAATTCAACATTCTTGGGATGCTCAACTAACTCATCTATGAATTAAATTAGGAGGACAGTTGAAGGATTCATGTAAAACATTTTAAAATTGGTTACTACATTTAAAGTAGTTTTATCTCAAGTTGTACTTATTTAAGCCACAAAAATACCATGTAATTTTCCTGCGTGAATCTCAAGACTGATTTATAAACACACTCACTTGTTGAAATATCACGGCATCTCGTTCACACATAAACCAAGAATGGTGAGAGGACTGGGAAAAGTCTGATCAGCAGGAACAAAGTTATAATTAGGACTAAGCGGTCTGGTGGTCTGTGGTATAGTTGGGTAACTACAACACTAATGTACTGTTCATTTCAAGAAGATAAAGAATTTTGAAAATTTTCACTATAAAATGATTTAAACATTGTGCCGTGTATACAAGGGAACATTACATGGTGCTCCATTAATACATATAATTTTTTTTGTATGTGCTTTTTATTAAATTTATTTTTAATTGATAAAGTATGAAACCTTAAATGTATTGAGATAAATGAAAGTATTTTAAAAAGCTATAAATGTAGTTGCATATTTATCTTCTCTTGAGCTGGGAATTTTTTTTGAGGCAGGGTCTCTCTATGTGGTTCAGGCTGGCCTTGAACACTCTATCACCCAGGCTGGTCTTAAACTGACAGTGATCCTCCTGCCTCAGCTTTCCAAGTGCTGGTAATACAGGCATGCACCACCTTGTCTGGCTAGGGATAGTAAGCCTTTTAAGCATTAAAAGCAATGACAGCAGAAGGGAGAAAATGAAGAATATATTTTGCTGGATTAAGAATTCAAAAATTTTCTTCCCTCAAAATAAAACATGGACAAAAGGTCATAAGCATAAACAGATGGTTCTTGAAGCAGATATATACATGGTTTCAGCACAGAAAAACAATGCTGACTATTAGTAGTTGCCAAATAAATGAAATTTCAAATAAGAAATTTTATATTTAATCTATTGGAAGAAATTATAATCTAATATTTCATAAAATGGAATAGAAATTGGTAAAATATTTCTGAAAGGACATTTATCTAGAAACAACCTTCTAAAATTTGTCTGCTGTTTAACTCGGCAGTGGTCGGTCAGGTACATAGGTGTGTACCTACAAGGATACACATCACCATTGCAGATAAAGACAAGACATTAAGAAAGATATCTAAATGTATGTTTTTGACTTTTGGGTAGCCATCTTCTCTTCGAAGAGTGACTATTGCCTCTTTACCCAGGAATATTGGAAATGCAGGAATGGTAAGCAAATTCCTATGTGTTCTTGATGAAAAATCGTTTTCATATGACTAAAGTATAAAGTTACTTCGCTAAATACTTTATTTTTAACATCTGAACTTCTAAAGGTGGCTGCAATGGAAAATGACAGATTCAGCAGGAGGTCAAGCAGTTGGTAAGTGTAATTTTATGGTTGCTCTTTGGGAATTTTACTGTTTCATAATGGTGCTAAATAAATAGGCCTTTGAAATAAGTAATATTATAACTTTTGATTTGTTCAGAATATAACAAAATTACAAAAATTGGTGTATGGCACAGTTTAAAAATTATGAAATGGGCATTATATGAACGTGCCAAGGAAAACATTAGAACCTATAATTTTTGCTCCCATTTATGCAGCGGGAAATAAATCACTAATGGCTACTGATATATTTGACATATGGTTCTTCCTTTCCTTATTCAGGCGAGTTTTGGGGCCAAAGCAGAGTGAGCACCGTCCTTCACTACATCGATTTATTAGCACCTATTCCTGGGCAGATGCTGAAGATGAAAAATGTGACCTAAAGTAGGTGTGGCTTGGTGTATTTATTAAACAGACATGAGCTGAGGCATAAATAATGAGATCACTTTAATTCCACAAAGAGGAAGTTAATGCTGTGTCAACAAAAAGATAATCCATGGTGGAAGACTTTTATAAACTGTGACACGCTCTGTGGATGTTATTTGTGGATACATGCACTTTCGTAGTGCTTGGAACGGCAAAAATTGGAGGTGTTAAGTTAGAAGAGATCCTGGAATTTGCCAGATTTCATTTTCCTAAATGTCTGCCATGGGGGGTGGGGGTGGCCAATAAAAAACCATAGCAGTAAAATCTCCATTTACATAGATTTTTAAAATACATGAACTGTACATGGACCGTGTATGTACACATAACATAAGGAGCTGTGTTATAATCCTGGGAACCTGTTACAGAGTTCAGACTTAGTTTTCATAGTGAATCTTTTCAGAGTGGGAGGAAACACATTAATGTGTTCCTGTAAAGTTTATAATCTATGTTTTGGTTATGGTATGATGTCTGCTGAGAAGTTTTTATAAACAAAAGACACTGAGGCATTGAGAAATTTACAAGAATGTACTTGATTTTGCCTTTTGGGCCTTGTTTTTTTTAAAAAAAGATTCAATCTACCTCATGTTTTCTGTAAATGGATATGAAGTTGTCTTTGGCAATTGGGAGGGCATAATAAGCTTGGGATTTCAAAATTCGGCTCCCCACTAGGAATTATCACTGAATGTGATAATGAAACAATTACATTTAGGTAGGGCAACATTTCTTTAGATAAAGATTTGACTTAAAATAGTCAATTGTTAAACCAGGGACACAGGTCTATAATCCCAGCATTCAGGAGGCTGAGGCAGGAAGACTGCTGTGAGTTCAAGGCCAGCCTAGGCTATAAAATGAGTTGAAGGCCAGGCTGAACCATACAGTAAAGCCCTGCCTAAAAAAAAAAAAAAGTCAATTATTATTCCCAGTCCATGGAATACCAGTTTACTTTAGCTTAACAGAGAATTTTCAAAAGTCCTTTTTAAAATTAATACCTTTAGAGAAACAGAAGAAATGGAACTTTGAGTTTTATACCAAATCAGCAGTAATCAAAAATTCTAGACCTCAGAGTAAAATAATGATATAGGATACTTAAATTAAAGTGGTAAAAAAATAATAAAATCAATGTAGTAGAATATTTAACAATGAGTAAAAATTTTACTATATTTCAGATAAAGTACAAAGAGGAAGAAATGTATCCATATTTTTCATGTGCAGTTAAATACACATATATATGTACTAAGAAATGTCAGTAGTAACATTGGTTAATTATGAATCATGAGACTGATTTTTATATATTCTTTACAAATTTCCCCTTTTTGTGTATTTGATTAATACTCCAACTTTCTACATAACTATAAAAATAGTAAATGTTTAATTTTTTGTAAAATTGGTGATATAACTTGGAGTCTTAGCTATCAAATCTTTGTAAAGCAAAACAGATATTCATGAGCCTCTTGAATGATACAGTAAAATGCACCAAGGTTTCATAAATAATTATAGCACATTATTATTAGTTTCAAATATTTAAAAACAGTGCATGTTATCTGCAGAACTAAAGATGACTCAGAATCACCTGGAGAAGAAATAGTTGAAAGGACAAGAAAGCCGAGCCTTTCTGAAAGGAAAAATAGCACGTCCAGGTGGGATATCTCTTCCATGTAAGTTGTCTACTTGCTCTACAATTCTGCTTTAGTAGACTGGGAAAGGGTAATGCAGGGCTAAGAGTATTAATCAATTTCTTTGAACAAGGCTGAGGATTTAGCTCAGTGATGCAAGCGCCTGCCTGGCCGGTGCAAGGTGTGAGTTTGATCCCCATTACCCCCCGCCCCCCGAATTTTTTCTTTGCCCAAAGATAAGTCAGAGTTTTAAATTTGAGTAATGAAATCTGTGAGACCCACCTACACTACTTACTCCTGAACCTATTTTACAAGAGGCACAAAGGTTCAGTGATAGGAATTTGACTCCAGAACCAGATGGGGTAGACGCCCCAACCACTTGGGAGTTCCAGTTTCTCCATCTAGAAAACAAGGATGTTAATGGTCCCAGTATGTCACTGTGTTGGTGTTGTGACTAACTGAAGTATCACCTGGAACGTGTTTAATATAGTATCTAACACGGAATTAAGTGATGCGAAAGTGTCAGTTTCTTGTGGGTGTCTCTAAAAGAAATAGTTCGGATTTTACCACAGCAGAGGCATCTGGTATGCTGAAAAATAAGTGACCCTGTAGAGACGCATGTTTGTAACTACACACACCTGCATCCTGCTCGCCCAAGTAAATACTGGAGTATCGTGTTGGGTTCCACTGTAGCAATAGAACTTGATTGAAAGAAGGGAATATTTGTATGTACTTGTAAGAGCAAGTGCCTAAATGACACAATTTTTAAGCAAATCACTTTAATTCCAATAATTATAAGGGGTGGGTGCAGATTGCGCCCTAAGCCAAGAGGATCAATCATGGCATGTGGGTCATAAGGCAGTGTCGGTGGCGTTTAAGTGAGTAAATGATGAGACCAGGGAGATGGCAAAAGCAGGGTCTCTAACCAAATGGCCGTGACTGCCGAATTCTGTTTGTGTTTTCCTCATAGCCCTGACACGCTGGCCTCGTGGGTGACACATTTCGGGACCTCCGTGAGGAAGGCTAATAAGGCCCTCTGGCTCTCTGTCGCTTTCACTGTGCTCTTCGCAGCTCTTATGAGCTTGCTCGCAGGCCGATTTTTCCAGAAGTCTGTGGAGGCTGCTCCCACCCAGGAAGGGGACTCCTGGATCTCTCTAGAGCACATCCTGTGGCCCTTTACCGGACTCCAACACAACGGGCCACCGCCAGTGTGACCACAGTGAACCCTACGGTACGTGGCTTGGTTTTTAACCTTCCAGCCTCCGAACTTCGTAAAACGAGCAGTTTAGCGCTGGGATTTCACTTAGTATAGCACAAAACCCCAGGTTTTCAGAGAAACCATCAACTGTTTGGCTTCCCACTTCGTGTTTTATAGTCGGGGAGGTGACCACTAAATGGATATTTTAATGAGCTTTTTGAGAAATACGTTGTTTTGCTACAATTTATCTAAATAAAGAACCCTTCAAATCTTTCTACAAGTGGAAGTTGAACTTCTCAATCAGGGCAAATAGTCCAAACATCCCACTTTGTTTAAAATTTGAGTATGAAATGCTGTTAGATTGTTTTAATAGCCTATCTCAAATACATGCCCTCATCGCACGGAGGAATACAGGATTTTCCCACCAAGATGAGTTTGAGAGTAGAGATTAAGAGTAACTAAGCACCCTGGTGGAGAGGAGCATGTAGCAAACCGAGTCAACGAACTGGCAGCTGGAACTCCTGATTCTCTCGATGGCTTCCTTGGAAGCAAAGTCCTTTACCATGTGGTACAAAGTGGAATGAAACTCGGTGTTGTCTCTCAGTGCTTCGGAGAAGGACTCGCTGTCATCGTTTATCTTGAGCCTCTGTGCTCTGTCCCCACTGAACATAAACAGGGCCCAGTTAGGAAGCTCGGGGTGCCCACTGGTCAGGCACTCCTTCACCTAAAATGAAATTAGAAAAACCTATTAACAGTTCCCCTTCTACTAATTATTTTGAGAGTTGGGTATTATTTGAAGGGCTCAGCGCAGTACCCCGAAATGCCCAAGTTAAACATTCTTAATGTCCCATTATTGAATTGTTTGTAAACTCAAACTCTATTTGTGGAGCTTTTCTGCAAGGATTCATTCATACGACTAATATTTCAGTACCAGCCATATGCTGGGTATATAACAGTGAAACACAAGGAAAAAAGGAAATATTCTCCATCCTAGAGAAGAGAGGCGATTGTATATACGTATCTTTATTTTAAAGGCATCCATAACTCTTGAGTTGGTAGAAACAATTGTAAGAATTCCAGCCTGAAGTCACAAGCACACCACTTACATATGTCGGAGACATTGTTCTTCTTCTTCTTCTTTTTTAAATTTTGAGACAAGGTCTCACTAATTTGTCAAAGCTGACCTCATACTTGCCATCCTCTAGCCCCTGCCTCCCAGCAGCTAAAACTTAAGGCATGTGTCATGGTGCCTGACCTGGTTTTATATTATTGACAAACTAAACAAAGCTAAAATTTTTTTTTAAATTTTAAAACACTATTTTGAGTATTTTTTGTTTATTTTTAAGACCAGAAATGCTAGGATCTGCATTTGGTTTTTGAGTATTTTATCTTTCGGCCAACAAGGTCGCTTCATGGGTTTTTGGATACTGTACCTTAAACACAACTTTCGTAGAATTGCATAGAGTATTCCACTTGCTCCACCCAAATGCAAAAGCAGAACTCAGCAGGGCCATCTGCCGATACGCTTTCATTTCCACCAGGGGAACCTGAGGATATGAAATACAACAACAGACAGAGCTTCCCAGCAAGTCCCCCATCCGGGCTCCATTTAAAACTCTAAGTCAGATTAGGTGAAGCTTCTCTTGAAACTGGGTAAGGGCTTTTCCTCCCTCTGAGCAGAATCCAAAGGCGATGTCTACAAAAGCCCTCTGTGACCTGCCCCTCCCCAAACACCCAGGCCTCTCTGGAGCCCTGTCCTCCACTCCCTCAGGGCTCTGGCCCCACCTGTCCTCCACACTGGACACACTTGGCTCAGCTGTGCACCTCCAAGCCCTCTCTCACTTGCTGACTGAGTCTCCTTGATCCTTAATGTTGTCCGCCATCTAACCCACTCATTCTCATCTACTTCTCTTCTAGCACTTGTACCTTCATAGCCTACAACACAGGTTCATTTATTGCCCTCTACTAGGATATAATCTCTGCAAAGGCAGAGATCAGTGCTTTATTAACTAATGTACCCTAATTTTGTAAAACAGTGCCCACCATTTAGGTATTCAGGAAAAAGATTACTGAGTATCTTGAAAACATGAACAAGACACTACATTAGCCCTGTAGTTATTAAAATCAAGAAGGTTTTTTCCTCCCTGGGTGTGAAACCTGGAGTTTCCATTATTTGCTGACTAGAATCATGTCAGTGCACGTACAAAAATTTAATACTTGCCAATATTCTACATGTCCACTGCCTTAAATTTGGAAAGATTAGTGCTTGCCTTATTGTTTATAACAACATAAAAATGAGAGTATGCCGTCGGGAAGATATTCAGTCCGGTTTCTTTCAAAGCAATAATGAAAGGAATAGGAGTCATCCACTTCCCTTCCAGCATGGATGAATGTTCTTTGTCCTTTATTTTGACTGAGGCTAACATGCAGAGGTTTTCCTAAGTTTAAGAAAAAAAGCAGCTTTTATAAAAAGTTAAATTATTACTTCAGTGTCCTTCCAAGCCCAGCCTTTAAATTCTTTAGACTATTTTTTTAAAGCATAAAAGAATGTAGCTGGGTGTGGTGGTGCACATCTATAATCCCCAGCACTCAGGAGGCTGAGGCAGGAGGATCCCGTGAGTTTGAGGTGTGGGCTACATAAGCAAGATCAAGGCCAGCCTGTACTGCAGAGGGAGACCCAGTCTCCAAACACAAAACAACAACAAAACAAAAGAATGCAGGACAACTAAGTTTAGGTTTGATGTAGCAGTACTATTAAGTCCCCATGAACTTAGAAGCAGTTTATTAACTTTTTCTAGGCTTTATCTGAATAATCAAGAGCAAGAGCAAAATCTCTTAGACCTTTTTTTTTTATTTTAAAGAGGGTAAAACAAAACAGATCAGAAGAAAACAATCTAAGTGACACATATTTCAAAGCCAGACATCAGGAGATCCACAATGGCTACCAATGTCTCTTGTTTTCTAAATAGTTGTCTATATCTTTTCTTCTTTTAAAAGTTATGACCTACAAATACTGCATGTATTCAGATTAAGTCAAAGTAGCTATTAAAAACAGTTATGATTGTATTTTTAGGGATTAGTAATTTTTTAAACACATGTAAAATTTAACATCTACTTTTAAGGTTTGACAAAGTAGCAATTCAAAAGTATACAGAGTTCACATGTCTCATCTGTTTTGATATTAATCGATTTAACTCAAAGTATAGTTTAATATGCAATCAGTATAAAATCATTAATGAAAACATTGCCCATGTATACCAAGTATTAATAGTCCAATATGTGTTTTAAATTATAGCACACATTAATTTGCATTAGTCACATTTCAGCTCAACTACTATATGGGCTCGTAGGTACCACATTAGATAGCAGAGATGTATCTTTATAATCTGACCTGAAGACACATTTCTATCTTCCTGTTAGCCTAGAGAAAGAGTCCTTGGTCTGGGGGCCCTGGGGGCAGCTGGTGTGGGGAAGCGGTACCAGCTGACTGGAGAGCCTGACTGTCCCAGCATTATGGTCTCCTACAATCTCAGGGAGGCCACTCAACTCCAAACCACTCTGGGCCTCAGTTTCCCTCTATAAAATGTCAGGTTAGAAATGTTTTAAGGTCCTCTGTAGCGCTGAGCTCTTGATCTCCCATCGGATTTTAAAAACAAAGTTTAGGAGCTGGGAATTTAGCTCAGCGGCATAAGTGCCTGCCTTACAAGTGTGAGGTCATGAGTTCAAAGCCCAGTACCAATAATAAATAAATAAATAAATAAATAAATAAAAACCAAGTTTGATAATGAATGCCAAGACTTCCAGGATATCTCTCTTTATAAAACCAATTATCATTGTAGCACAAAATTCACCCATTTCACACGGTGCAATCCCTAGAGAGGTCAGGCTGGCTTCAAAGGTGCGGGGATCCTCCTGCTTCACTGCAATCATTTTGACAAACTTTATCAAGTAGTGTAACTATCACCATAAATCATTTTAAGAACACTTTTCACTCCACCCAATGACATCTCATATGTGCATTTATGGTTAGTCACTATTCCCACACTCGCCCCCAGGCAATCACCAGTCTTGTCTCTCTAATACTTTCTGACTGATGAACAATAGTGTCTCGTTCAGAGAGAGAAAATAACTTCACAGGGAGGGAATTTCAAATATCTGGATGATGATCAGGGACCCTCTTCACTGAGACACAGACCACGACCAGAATAGAGCCTGCTGTTCTATTCCTTGATCTCTCTGTGGTCACTTTAGGGTACAATGGTGAGCCTCATGCTTATGTGTTACTGCCTGCTGAATCAGTATCTTAGAAATGGCTCTAGGTATATTTTCTGTATAACTGTGAAGTACTCATGTATGAATATATAAATCAATGACCATTTCAACACGCTGTTACATCCAAAGACTCGCGGGAACAGGAACTTACCTGAATTTGTATGTGCAGCTCAGTAAACACTGTTGTCACAATCAGAAGTGCTTTATTCACATCAAGTGGTCTTAGTTCCCACGACTGGTATGGCATGTTAATATGAGTGTCTTGCATCAAGGAAATGGGGCCAAAGGCTTCCAGGCTGAATGATACAAGTCTTTCTTCTGGGGTATAATATACCTCACTAATACCATCAGTTCGCCAATATTTACCTTGATAGTAAATTAAGAATGATTTCAGTGTCATTTTTTTCCTACAAAAATAAGATCAATGCAGCTATTTACATCACTGATCTTTTACACTAAGAATAAAATCTAGCCAGGTGTGGTGCACGCCTGTAATCCCAGCACTCAGGAGGCTGAGGCAGGAGGATGGCTGTGAGCTAAAGGCCAGCCTGAACTATAGTGAGAAACTGTCCAAAAAAACAAAATAAATAAAATCTCAATAAAAAAATCTACCTTCCCTTGGAGTGTCCCTATTTCCAGGATTAAGTCCAAGCTCCACTACATGGTCTTCGGAGTGGAGATTTGACTCACTTTTCTTGGTCCATCCCTTGCCATTTCCCCGTTTTCAGCAGCATTTTCACCTCTTCCCCACTAATTCTGTTTTTGTCTGGGCGTTTGCACATGCAGTCCCTGTTTTTCATAGAATACTCTTCCCTAACATTTTAGAGAAATGCTCTTCCATTTTTGAAACAACTTTTCCCCTGTTTGAAGTATACAATTTCAATTATTTTTATCAAATTTATACAAGTGTACAACCATCCCCACAATCTGATTATAGAATATTTTTATTTGAAATAAGATGTCTCTATTTACAGTTCTCCCCCATTTCCGTCTCCAGCCCCTGGCAGCTTGCCATTAATATACCTCCTGTCTCTCAAGAATGACCTTTTTTGGACTTTGCCTATAAATGCAACCATATAATAGGTGTTCTTTCATGTCTCTTATGACTCAAAAACAAAACCTAATTCAAAAGTAGGAAATTTTCTTGAATAAAAATCTCACCAAAGGTGATAACTGAAAGGCTAATGAGTACATAAAAAGATGTTCAATGTTATTCATTGCTAAGGAAGTAAAATTCAGGCCACCATGACACACCACTTCCCACTCGCTAGAAAGACCAACCATAATAAGTGTTGGCAAGGAGCTGGACAAATGAAAACATGCATGTAAAATGGTACATCAATGCTGAAAAACCAATTATCAGTTACTTAAAAAGATAAACATAAATTTACCACTCACCCCACTATTCCTCTCTTAGGTATATACCCCAGAGAACTGGAGACTGAGGTCCCCACAAAGACAGGCATGCACAGTGTCCTTTTGTCTTTAAGACTCTGTTCAGTATCCCATTGTATGAGACTGACCCAATTCACTGTTGCGCCCAGCAGCAAATTAATGCCTGTCTGTTCCAGTACTGACTACGTAGCATCTGAGGTTTCTCTGGCTGCCTCTCCCATGACCTTGACAACTCCCCAGAGGAGAGACTCTGTTCCATTTCTGTTCTCTGACTCGTCATTTCGCATATTTATAGGACTAATGGGCGGAGCACTGTCTTGCTAGACACAGTCTCCATGTCCGCTTGGCTCTCTCTAGGGTTCCACTGCCTAGTTTTTAGTCTTGAATACAACAAATGCAATTTATAGACAAATTATTTCTTTTTACTGCTATGTTAGCAAAATTAATTTGCCTGTCAAAGAAATTCAGTGTCTATTTCCTGGCAAAAAAATGTTTCCCCATAGCTTAAAACTTACTGGGGCTGTAAATTATTACTCATCAGTGCAGTTCCAGAGTCAAATTCTGGAAAAGATATAAATTTTCCCAAATCATGTGAGATAATTTACCTTGTCTAGTTCTAATTTAGTGTGGATAATTTTCAATGTGATGTTTAGGAACATTACTATTAACACCTCTAGAACAACATGAAAGAAGAAATCACATAATGGTTCATTTTCATATATTTTACTGTTTAGTCTACGAGAAGATACTGTGTTTAATTCACAAACTATTTCTAGAATATAAATAATGAATTGTGGTTGGGGAGCTTTGGGACATTCATAAGCAAGTTTAAACTGGGAAATATTTACTTGTTTTGGTAAAAGTTGCTAAATTCTTTACCCCTGTGGCAAGAGTGTAAAATGACAGATCTATGCCTTGGAGATTGTTCTCAGCCTATCATTGAGTGTGTAAATCCCTCAAAACTATATGGATGTAAGCAACTCTAAAATAAAGTCCTGTAACTTCCACCTAGGTTCCTTAAATCTGTATGACTTGATACACAAGTCAATTTCAAAATTCGGCCATCCTACCATGAAAGGGGCGTTTGGTAGCGATCCTCACATCATTTGCTTATACATCTGATTTTATTAATATGCATTTAAGTTTGTAAAACAAATTTCCAATGGTTCAAGAATCAATAGTTATAGTGTAGTGTATACCATGGTCAGTTTTCCTGTGTCCAGTTTCTCATCTCTGATACTTGTTTCCAATTTTTATGTGGCTAATGTTAAAATCTGAATCACCTCAATCTGAATTATTTGGCTATTTTGTGAGAGAGGAGGTCATGCTTTTGGCTTGCTAAACTATTTTAATATTTTCATTCATTTTTTAAACAATGATACAGCCATAAAATTATCATTTATAAGCTATAGCAAACGTTGGCATTTTAGGATCCAACAGTAATGAAAATTCAACACAGTTTAAAATTTCCACTCCTATGCATTTCTATCAAAAGCAAACAAAACAAAGATCCTAGAAAGGGCATAAAAAGATATAAGACACTCAATGCACATCCTACATTGACGTTCCATTTAAGGGTCGGTATTAGTGCCCCTCTTTTTATTAATTATCTCTTATGGATTAATTATAAAAGTTGGTTAATGTATTGCTGTACCTTCAGAATCCCACCTTGCAACCACAGGTTCCTCAAAAAAGGTCACTTTCTCCTGGACCTGGAGGGTGACTTCTATAGGTGGAAAAGCATTTTCTGTTTCCAAGTCATCTGTGATTTCCGGAGGATATGTAAATTTCTGTAATCCTTCTTTGAGTATCTGTTCAAAATGACAGAGACACCAAGTCAGAAGATGACTGGTAACAAAGATGTAAATACTACTAAATAAACCATATAATTTGGAATAAGCACAGTATTTTGGTCTTGTGTGTCTATAGGTTGACTAACAAAATGTCAAACAAATATAAAAGAGGGGGACAATTGCTAAATTCGAATGTAAATGTAGAACTTCCCAGGGGCGGATTCTATGACAGAGAACATCAGTTTATTCCTCTGAGGAATCCCACAAAGCCTAGACTTGGATTCACCAGAGAAGTTAACTAAGACTTGGAGAAATTAATTTGCCAAAGGTTACAAGATGATTTTGAGACAGCACGAGCAAATCTAAGGGACAACTCACATATTCTGATTTCTCAGTAAGGACACACAGGTAATCAGAAAAGTGAAGACAACCTTTTGATAAGTGGGGTAATGAATGGATGAAAATAAAGTAAGCAAAAGCAGAGTTTCCCAGAATAAGGGAGAATTGTTCATTATTTGAAAGCAGCCACAAAGGATCTAGGGTATGAAGAAGATTTAAAATGGCAGACAATAAAGATAGAAATTTCTAGAAGAGGTAGAAAATTATTTTTTAACAAAAGCCTTGGAGCCAGGTGTGGTGGCACATGCCTGTAATACCAGAATCTGGGAGGCTGAGGCAGGAGGATCACTGTGCATTCAAGGCCAGCCTGAGCTAGAGACAGACCCTACCTCAAAAAACAAAAACAATTTTTAAAAAAAATCTTTGGGGCCAAAAGGAGAAGGGTCTTTTGTTTGCCGATGTAGTGGTATGAGAACAAAATTTAAGAAGAATAACAGATTTCTTAAAAACCCTGGCTCAGGCATGGACAGAGTTTTGGTCTTCCTTAGTCCCGCCCCCGTTGTCCAGGTGTCCCTCAGGTATAGAAGGCAGATTCAAAAGGATTCTCTGAAGTGCTACAGCCCCAAGCGGCTCCCCTGGGCTTTCTCTAATAAATGCATTCTCATTTGTGGGGAGGAAGGGGGGAAAATGGCACTATCAGAATCAGTTGGTGGGGTGGGGAAAGAGGAAACCCTGCTCAGACATGTAAAGCTCACAGAGTACATACAGAGGTAGTGGTATTATCTGTGTATTAAAATTTTACTGAGGCAGGTAATGAGGGGGAGGGATGTCTACGGAGACCCTGGGAAGAAGAATGGAGAATCCAGCTGTAAATACAAGAATGCAACCGAGCCCTTATCAGATGTACTGGTCAGGTGCCCATGCGCTGGGCTACCAGGGAGGGGGAGGCAGAGTCCGGCCACCCGCACGCTGGACCGAGCCAAGTCAACACTGCCGCAGGCGCTGCCTTCTCACGGAGCAGGCGTGTGGACTCCTGGAAAGCGGATCTAACCGCGGCTGTCAGCAGCGTCCTCAACGCTCAGGGCTGCCTGCACACTGGCAGCAATGCCATCACCAGGATCGGCATTTCTCAGACTTGAACATGCCCACGAATCATCTGAGGACCGCGTTGGAACACAGATCCAGTAGGCCTGAGGCGGCCCCGCAGTGACGCGTCCCTTAAGCATTTCACAGCGATGCCCGTGTTGCTGGTTCAGTGCTACCTATTCGAGGACCAGGCTTGGTGCATCAAGGATTGAGATCAGAAAGAATCTTCAAGGTGTGTGTGGCTAAAACACGAATCGCTGAGCTTTGCTTTTGGAGTTGCTGAGCCAGTTGGAGGTGGGGCTCGCATAGTTGCATTTCTAGCAAATTCCCAGATGATGTAAGAGGTTGCCAAGGGATCACATGGTCACAGTCACAGACCCAGCCAGTCTGCAAACTACTGTCTCTGGGGAGTGCCTCCCACTCTCTCTGTGCGTAACTAAAGGTGAAGGAGAGCCCGCACCTGCCCAGGTGTTTACCAGAGCTAGTTGGCCAAGAAAACTGAAAATACCCACCTCTGGCCGTTTACAGAGAAAGTCTGCCCACGTCTGATCTAGATTATCAAGGCCAAATTGGCACTTCCAAACGTTAGTGCTGTACGTTTACAATGTGCATAATAGTCTAGTTTTAAAATCCATGTGTTAGATTCCTTGACTATTTGATTCAGATTGTTAACACCTATACATTCAAGACAACTTAAGATTGCATTTTTCATCACTGGGTCAAAATGTATTTGACACTGACGTTACTTGAAATAAGGTTGAAAAACGCGGGAGAACTATTTTGCCGACAGGTTTGGATTAAAGAATATACCTACCTCTACCATTATCCATCCTTTCACAGGTTTACACTGTGGGGAGAGCTCCAAAATATCCAAGTGATACACGCCACCCAGGATCATAAAGTGGCATAAATCCACCTCATTTTCAGGGGTTTCTGGCTTTTCAGGAGCATTCTTTATCAGGTCCAACTGTGCTAAAGTTAATCAGATTAGTACAGTGTCTAAATCACAATATTTTTGTATTAGATGGGAAGTGAAAAATCCTAATACTGGTAAGGGAAGTTTTAAAAAGCTCCTAAATCTTTTCAAAAAATGTTTAACTCAGGACTATTCATTGATTGAAGGGCATAGAGGTTGTTTCCAGGATTTATCCCTAAAGATAGGAAAAGAAAAAGGTAAGTTATTATTTGCAGATGACATGATACTCTATATAGAAGTTCCCAAAAGACTTGCAGATGTAATAACCAAATTCAGTAGTATAGCTAGATACTAGGTCAACACTCAAAAATCAAAAACATTCCTGTACACAAATAAACTCACTGAGAGAAAAATTAGAGAAATTACACCTTGCACAATAGCGTGCAAAAATGAAATACTTAGGAAATAATCTTATAAAGTAAAAAACTTTTACATTGAAAACTACAGTAGTCTGAAAAAGGAGATTGAAAAGGATATCAGAAAATGGAAAGATAGCCCTTGTTTTTGGGTAAGAAGAACCAATATAGTGAAAATGGCCATATTCCCAAAATAAGTACACATATTTAATGCAATTGCAATCAAAATACCAATAGAACACATCACAGAATTAGCGAAAACAATCCTAAAATTCATTTGGAACAGGAAGAGACTTAGAATAGCAAAAGAAATTCTGTGCATTAGGGACATAATAGGTAGCATCACAATCCCTGACTTGAAATTACATACTACAAAGCTGTAGTGTTTTATCACTACAAAGTGTTTTATCACTACAAAGCTGTAGTGATAAAAACAGCATGGTACTGGGAAACAAACAAAAACTACAACAGACTTGTGGATTAGAAGATGCAGAAACAACTTCAAACATATCACCTTACTTTGACAAAGGGGCAAATAACTTCCCTGGCAGATAGCCTCTTTAATAAACAGTGCTGAGAAAACTGTCTTCCTACATGCCAAACATTAAAACTAGACCCATATCTCTCACCATGTACTAAACTAAAATTGAAATGTGTGAAAGATCTAAATATTAAAATATGCAAACATTAAACCTGATGGAAGGTAGAATAGGTAGAACTCTTAAAAACATTGGTATAGGCAAAGACTTTATGAACAAAAACCTGATTGCACAAGAAATACCACAAACAATAAACAACTGGTATCTTATTTTATTAAAAAACTCTTTTATGCAGTAAAAGAAACCAGCAAATTGAAGAGACAACCCACAGAATGGGGAAAAAATTTTGCCAGCTGTTCCACAAAGGACTAATACTTAGAATATAGAAAGAACCCCCCAAAAAAATCAGACCCCCAAAATTTAAAAACCCAACCCAAAAACAGCCATCTGAAATGAATAGACACTTCTTAGATGAAGTATTAGAAATGAGAAGTAAATATATTTTTTAAAAAGTTCAACATCACTGGTCATTCGAGAGATACAAACTTAAACAACACTGAGGTTCTATCCTGCTCCAGAAAGAACAGCTATTATCAAGAAATCAATAATAAATTCTGGTGGGACTGGGGAAAAAGGAACCCTTCTCTGTTGGAGTGTAGACTGGTGCAATCACTGTGGAAATTAGTGTGGAGATTCCTTGCAATGGACTAGATACTCCATTTAACCCAGCTATTTCTCTTTTTGGTATCTTCTTAAAAGACTTAAAAGCAACATACCACAGAAATACATGCACACCCATGTTTATAGCAGCACAATTTGTAATAGCTAAAGCTTGAAAATAGCCCAAATGCCCATCAACTGATGAATGGATAAAGAAGATATGGGTTTTTTTTTTTAAATACAATGGAGTACTACTCTGTCATAAAGGATAAACTTGAAATATTTCTAGGCAAATGGATGTACCTCGAGACCGTAATTCTGAAGTGAAATAAATCTGATACGCATGTCCAAATATCATATTGTTTCTCTGGTGTTAAAAAGCAAAAATAAGAACCAAAATGTACAATAGATACTGTGAAATAGGAAGAAAATGTTCAAATGGGAAGAGGAACAAGGAAGGGGAGATGGAAAAAGGAAAAAAAATGAATAGAAGGAAAAGTGGAAACAAAGCTTTTTAAACAAGAAGGAGAAGGGTGGCTGATGGGAAAGAAGGAGAAGGAAATGGAACCAGAAGAACCGAGGTATACATATACAGGTGCAAATTTCCTATGATAAACGTTATCAATAGGTATATCTAAAATGTACCAATAAAGGTAATTTTTTTTTGGTACTGGGGATCCAACTCATGACCTCATTCTTGCCAGGCAGGTGTCTGTGCCACTGAGCTAAATCTCCAGCAATAAAAGTAATTTTTTAAAGGTCAAAACGAGAGCTGGGGATTTAGCTCAATGGCACAAGTGCCTGCCTGGCAAGCATGAGGTTGTAAGTTTGATCCCCAGTACCAAAAAGCAAAAAAGCCGAAACAAATTAGAGAAAACAAATTAAATACTGGTTATCTCAGGGGAGGGACTCTAAACTATTTTCTCTTGAGATTTCTGCAATGCCTGAAGTTTTGTTTTTACAACGACCTTGCGTTATTTTTGTGTGATGAAAATCTCAAAGTTGAATTCTGAAAATATAATTGAGAATACCTTGTGCAACTGATTCGCTGAATAATTTCATCTCCAGTTCATCTTCTGTGGCTTTCGATTCTTGCTTGGTAGAAGTCTACAAAAGAAAAAACAAAAACAGAATCACAAAAGACTAAAACAGAAGGGCAGCCAACTGTCATGAGCAATGTCCGCTTCAGCCTAGAGCCGTCCTGTGTTCCAGTTCCCTCTTCCTATAGCTGTCGCCTCAAGTCTGGGGCCTCCAAATGATACTTGCATGGCACAGAAGCGGAACAGTAATGGAAACTTTAAAAGCAGATAAGAACAGCTGCCCTCAGCCTCACTAATGTGCTCAGTCTCCTCTGAAACCCCTCAAGTGTGAAAGGGAGAACTATAGGAAGTAGTGCAAATTAGAACTATTATTTAGGATTTCCAGGGGGCTAACAGTGCTGAGCTCTGGCCTCACCCCACAGAAGGACAGCCCCAAGCTTCAGGTGCAGGGCTGCACTGTGAGGTGAGCGTGGGAAGACCCTGGTAATCAGCAGAGACTGGAGCGGTAGGAACTACAAACCTACCTGGGGCAACGCCGTGGAGAGAGAACCCAGCCACAGCCCCCCTCGTTCCACGGCCAAAGCAGGAAAGCGTTTCCCCTGCGCTGCAACCATGTTGGAAGAGACGGTCCCTGCAAACCATCAGGTGACGTCAGCCGTGAAGCCTAGCTCCTGCAAGCCTGCAAAATCCTCGCAGGCTGGCAGCACACTTCGATGAGTAACCAGAAATCTGCCAGGAGCCTGACTTTAGGAGAGGACCTCATCATTTCCCAGCAAACTCCCAGGGTGATGTCAGCAACCACCCTGAGGAAGGTCCGGATTGGCATTTCTCTGGTCCCTCCTGCTCGACCGCCCACTGCTGTAGGGGAGGTGTGAGCGCCACCTAGGGGGAGCTGCAGTTCCTGCTAAAGCCCTGCTCCCGTGAGGAACTGGATCTGTACTGCCTGGTAGAACTGCTCCAGGCTCTTCACCGCGACCCACGCCACCAGCTGGAGCGAGGCCCTTGCTAGCGGCTAGCGGGCATCAGTAGTGCCTGAGGGCACCCCTATAACCCAACAGGGGCCACTGGTCCCATTGTAGGACGGCCACACAGTGGCCGCCGCGTTCTGTTGTTCTGTGCCACACCTGCCTGAACTGCTGGCCCCACTCTTGCCTGGTGCAGAGATTCAGCCGGTGTCTGTGAGCTTGGTGTAATTCACATCGCGCCCACACGCGCAAAGCACAGCCAGAGAAGTTACAGGGAATTTACATGAACGTGCCCAGCGGGAAATGAAGCCACACTGCATGGTAAATACCACACCCCACTATCTTGAGAAAGCCATTTACTAATAAGGCCACCTCATAAAAGTGATCAATATCTCATCCACCTGATGCATAGATCTCCATATGGGCACACAGGAAATATAACAAGGCAATGTAATCTGATATCTCCAGAAGTTCATCTCTAGCAGTGGAGTCCAAAGGAATTAAAACAGACAAAATGCCTAAGAATTCAAATGAAAGAGCTGGATGCCGTAGTGCACAATGTAATTCTAGCACTCTGTGAAGTTGAAGCAGAAGGATCTCAAGTTGTAGGAGACCTGGTCTCAAAATTAAAAGGATAGGGATGTAGTTTGGTGTGATAGATCCGAGTTCAATTCCCAGGACTACCAAATGAATACATATTCAGAAAAACAGCTGAATGAAATTAGCAAAACAACACAATATGAATGAGACATTCAGCAAAGTGACAGAGATTTTGAGAACAACCCAAACAGAAATCTTGAGAAGAAACCATTATGTCAAAAGATTCAGCAACAGACTGTATCACGCTAGACAAAGAATATCTGAACTTGAATAGAGGTCTTTCGAAAAATCCTAGCAGCAGAAGTGTGTGGGGCGGGGTGGGGTGGGAGGAATATGGGAGAGAGGTTAGAGCATTTTCAACCACAGAAACATCATTAAATGAACAAACACACCTTTGCAATACCCAGAGTTAATAAGAAAAAAGTTAAAAGTAGAAAATATGTACTTCAAATACTTTATTAAAGTATTCAATAAAGTAGCAGAAAACTTCCTTAACCTAGAAAATACTTAGACATCATGTAAAAAAAGGCTTATAGGACCCCAAATAGACAGAACAAGATCCCATGGCATACTGTAATCAAGTCTCAAAAGCACAAGGCAAAGAATTTTAAACTCTCCAAAAACACCAAGTGACATTTAATGACAACCCATTAGGATAAGGGTAGATTTTTGAGCAGAACTATTACATGCCAAGAAGGAATGGAATGGTACATTCTACGTTCTGAAAGAAAATAATGGCTGACCAAGTTTAGTATACTTGGTCAGTAGTACTAAAATGAAAGGAAACAAACAGTTCTTAGTAATACAAAAATAAAGGGAAACAAATAGTTTTAAAATCAAGAAAAACTCCATTGTGATCTCAGCACTCAGGAGGCTGAGGCAAGAGGATTGTGTGAGTTTGAATCCAGCCTGGGCTACATGGTGAGAGCCCCCCAAAACAACAAAACAAAAAAACCCCCAACAAAAACAAAAATGAGAAAATTCTTGACCACTGGACCAGGCTTAAATAAGATGTTTAAAAGGAGTCTTACATACAAAAATGAGAGAGAACTATCATTATGACATCATGTGAAAATATGAATTCCATTAAAAGAGTAAATAGACAAAAATAAAAAGAATCAAATATCAGTGCAGCAAATCACCAAACCATGAAGATGAACAAGAGAGGAAGAAAAAAAACAATATTCAGAAGAGCTGGAAGAAATCAACAAAATGCCAGGAATAGGTCTGTACTATTGTAAATCAACTAAATTCTCCCCATTAAAAATATAGATTGGATGAATGAATTTTTTAAAAAAGACAAAACAATATCCATGTATTAAAAGCTTAATAAGTAAAAACACAGACAGACTGAAAAATCAAAGAGTGGGAAATGATGCTGCAAGTGTTGGTGCTCGCTATGGTTTAGGCCCCGAGGGTTCCCCAAAAGTCCATGGGTGAGAAGCTGGGTCCTCTGGCAGGCACTGTGGTCCTCTGGAGGGTGGGGGGGATTTCTGGAGGTGCTTAGGTATTGGGGACGGTGGGACCCTGGCTCGTGCTTCTCTTTTACCTTCTCCTCCTTCCTGCTGTGAGGAAAGCAGTTTGCTCCCTGACACCAGAGGCCTGAAACCAATGAATCTGCCTCATCACACACTGGAACCTCTAACCCAGCAGCCGAAAGAAACCTTTGGTCTTGCTAAGTGAATTATCTCGGGTAACTTGTTGTATTGATGGAAAACTAACACAGCGTACAAAAAAAAAAAAAAAGGAAAAAAAGGTATCCCACGATGTGGTGTGGTGTTCTGACCTGCTGAAATATTCGATGAACATCTCAAAGGTCTAAAAAAGTACCCCACAACCAAAGGCGGTGACCATGCCCCTCTCCAAGCCAAGTGCAGAGAGAACTTTCTGTGAGGTTCTTTTATCTACCAAAATTTTAGACCAAATCTGAAAAAAGGGACACAATTACCTTCAGTCCTCTCATTGAAAGTTCATTAGCCCAGGAACAGTAAAGTCATATCACAAAGGCAAGCACTGGGGAATCAGTCAGAGACCAGAAGGCTTTGCCTTATGCCCCTGGCTGACTTCCCTGGGGCCTATTTGAAGCAAGATTTAAGAAAAAGTCAAATTTCCCAAACTTCTCCCTCCCTACAGCTGTTGTTCTTTGTTCTAGTGCAGATAAAAGCAGAAAATTTTGTCTCTGTAGGTGAAATTTTATACCCTCCTGTTCCCATAACATCCTGTTATACCCAAGCAGGGCCACCAACATACAAAACTGTCACAGCTTCGCAAACTGCCTCTGTTCGCCTTCTGCTAGCCTACAAGTTCTGTGCCGAGGACCACCCTCCTTGACCGGATGTGTAAACTGGGGCCTGTCCTTCGTCCAGTGTTCCGCCATCTTGGACAGGTCCCGCTGAGCCAGGTGTACACCTAATAAAATTCTGTTTTTCCTCATTGGTCTCTCTGATTTCTTGGCTTCTGCAACACATTGAGCCCCCCTAAAACTATTCACTGCTCCTCTACATTGCTCACATCCTCCAGTTTCTTGTCCTTTGTGAAAAGGGGATTTAAACTTCAAGCACCCTGCCCTTCTTTAAGTTTCTGATTTTGTCTCCTGTAATTTGTATATTTCTTTTCCTATTAATCTGTCTGTTGTCAGTTTACTTCAGCAGATTGGGTAACTGACCCTTCCCAGGGAAGTATCCTCAGCGGCCGTATCATCAGAACATACTCTGACAGCAAATCTGAACTTCAAACCTCAGTTCCTGACAATATAATCCTTCACTCTACTACACATTAAAAAGCTCCTTGTGTTTGTTAACAATTAAACTAAAATATATTTTCTTCAGGTTGGGCATGGGGGTACACACCTGTAATCCAGACACTCTGGAGGCTGAGGCAGGAGAATCACTGAATTCCAGGCCAGCCTGGGCTACATAGTGAGTCCAAGACCAGCCTGAACTAAATAGCAAGCCCCTGTCTCAAAAAACAAAAAGCTTTTTCTTTATATTTTCATCACGTTTTATATCTAGCAATTGAAGCAATTTTTTTACCATAATTTTAACAAAATTGGCCATTTTCCATGTATTTTTTCTTCCAGAAAAACATTAACCATGTCTTATCAAAACTCAGAAGTTACCAGTTGGCATTTTTGAGTTGCACTGTTTACAGATCTATAATAAACACAAGCTCACTTCTCAGGCTGGCCAGCAACACCCACGTCCTCTGCACCCTGCGTCCCCTCTGGCTTCGTGACACCAAGACTCAGCCCACCTAACTGTCCTCGTGGCCCATCACTCGGAAGCCCACCTGCCACCCGCCTCCTTCCTGGTCCTCATTTCTCTCCTACAACCTTTGCTGTCACTGCGCCCTAAAGATATTTTCCCTTTAATCGTCAGTGAAGACCTCGCTGACATCCGGGTCTTAGCTTGGCCACATCAGACCAGCCCTCTCCAACCACTCCCTCGACAGCGGCCGCCTGCTTAACTCTGCACATGGCAGGTGTTACTGTTCGATATCTGCTATTTTTTCTGTTTTTTTTTTTTTTTGTTGGTTTCTCCTGAACTGGATGTAAGTTACGACAGCAGGAACATTATTTGCTCTTTCAGCCCTGTTTCCTGGGGACCAGAAGAGTGACTTCACAAGTACTTACTAAGTAAAGCAAGAAGAACATGACCCTGGGGATGGCTTGGAAAATGACTGATATATTGAATGTGTGGAGAGGTGAAGGGTGTTGAACTCGAAGGAGCTTTGACACTGGGCTTTTACACTGGCTATTTTCATGGATTTTTAATTTGCCTGCAGTCACGCAAATATGTAAGCTATTTCATGGGTCAGTACCGCCTTTCCTTCTTACCAAATCTCTATGGCTACACCAAAAGACTCAGCCCACATGGTGTTTCCTATTAGAGAAGATTCTATTTGTTCACTTGTTTTCACTCTAGATTAATTTTGTCTCTTAGTCCGCATGCATAATCTCCCATTGCACATATCACTTATTAAATGTTACTCTTCTCTACAAGTCCGAGACCATGTTTAATTCCTTGTAGGAGGTAGTTGGTAAATATTCGATGAACAACAAATAAATTTAAGTAATGTATAATATATAATTTTTCTGTTAAGTCTTGTGTTTGTGTAGAGTGTCTTATAGACAGAGACTTCTTATAACTTGAACTTTAAAGAAGTTCAGAGGTGTGGTAGTACGTGTCTGTAATCCCAGCACTCAGGAGGCTGAGACAGGAGGATTGCCAAGAGTTTGAGCCCAGCCTGGGCTACATAATGAGTGCAAGGTCAGCCTGAACTACAGAATGAGACCCTGTTTGCAATGAAAAGCTACAGTGATAAAAACAGCATGGTACTGACCAAAAAAAAAAAAAAAAAAAACCAACAACAACAGAAACAGACCTGAGGACCAGTGGAACAGGTTAGAAACTGCAGAAACAACTCCAAACATACTCAACCACCTTATCTTTGACAAAGGGATAAACAACTTCTCTGGAAGAAAGATAGCCTCTTTAATAGATGGTGCTGGAAAAACTGCCTTTCTACACGCCAAAGACTAAAACTAGGCCCATATCTCTAACCATGTACCAAACTAAAATTGAAATATACCAAAGATCTAAATATTTAAAAACACAAACACTAAACCTGCTGGAAGATAGAATAGGTAGAACTCAAAGACATCAGTCTAGATAAACACTTTATGAACACAAACCCAATCACACAGGAAATAACACAAAGAATCAATAACTGGGATCTCATCTTATTAAAAAGCTCTTGCATGGCAAAAGAAACCCACAACAGAGTGAAGAGACAACCCACACAGAGTGGGGGAAAAAATTTGCCAGCTGTTTCACAAAGGACTAACACTTAACACTTAGAGTATATAAAGAAGTGAAAAAAAAAATCAGACTCTCCAGATTTATAGACCCAATCCCCACATCTGAAAGGAACAGACACTTCTCAGATAAAGAAGTAGAAATGGCAAGTAAATATATTTTTTAAAATGTTGAACATCACTGGTGATTCAAGAGACACGAATTAAAACAATGCTGAGATTCCATCTCACTCCGGGAACAGTGGCTATTATCAAGAAACCAGTAACAAATGCTGGCAGGGCTGTGGGGAAAAGGAACAATTCTTCACTTTTGATGGCTGAGGAGACTGTGCAATCAGTGTGGAGATTCTGCAAAGCACTAGAGGCTCCATTTGACCCAGCTGGTCCTCGTCTTAGTCCTCTATCTTCCTGAAAGAATTAAAAGAATCAAAGCCAGGTATGGCGCTGCATGCCTGTATTCCCAGCACTCAGGTGGCTGAGGAAGAAGGATCACCATGAGTTCAAGGCCGGCCTGAACTACAAAGTGAAACCCTGTCTCAAAAAAAAAAAATTTAAAAACATCACAGCAGTATATGCACACCCATGTTTATAGCAGCACAGTTTGTAATAGCTAAATTTTGAAAATAGTCCAAATGTCCATCAATCAATGAATGGGTAAAAATGAAGTGCATTTTTATCAATAGAGTGCTACTCTCCCATAAAGAAGGATAAATGAGATATTTCTAGGTAAATGGATGAAATTGAGATCATATTTTTCCCTTTTTTTCTTCTTCTCTTCTTTCTCTTCTCTTCTCTTCTTTCTCTTCTCCTCTTCTTCTCTTTCTTGAGACAGCATCTCACTATGCAGTTCAGGCTAGCCTTCAGTTCACTTCGTAGCTCAGACTGGCCTCAAACTTGCAACAATCCTCCTGCCTCAGCCTCCTGAGTACTGGAATTACAGGATGTGCCACCATGCCCAGCAAGACCATACTCTTAAGTGAAATAAATCTAATACACATGGTCAAATTTTGCATTCTTTGGTGTTAGACACTGAAAGTATAAATAAGGATGAAAATGTACAATAGCTATTGTGAAATAGGAAGAAAATGTTCAAATGGGAAGAGGAACAAAGGAGGGGACCTGGAGAAAAGAAAGAAGGGAAAAGAAAAAGACTAGAAGGAAAAATAGAAACAAAGCTTTTTTAAATGAGGGGAAGAAGGGTTGAAAGGGAGGGAGGGGGAATGGAAACAGAAGAAGAATCAAGATATATCGTGTACAGTTACAAATTCCCTATGATGTGATCATTACGTGTATCTAAAACATACCAATAAAATTAATTTCTAAGTTTTCAGACAGGTGGAAAAAAACCCTCAAAACCAGTGTCCATGCCATACCCTTAAAGCACTAAAGTTTTTCTGAAATTATCACTATAAACATCAGAAATATGCTGCACTTCTAAATACTGTATTACTTGGGAAGACAATACCTACAGTATTAGTAGTGCCCATTTAAATTAACTAAGATATGGTATTAAGAGCCCTCTAGTGGTGAAATTCTTAATAGGCCTATGAAAAGGAAAAATAGCCGGTGTCGAGATTACATTTTTAAAATAACAAAGTATTAAATATTTGGTTTGTGATTATTTTACATATAAAACTAGCCCAGGTATCTTGAGCCACAAATTACTGCATTATTGTACCATATTTTCCTTGTAGTCTCCAAAGTCATTAAAAATATGACAAATGTAAAGTTTATAAATTTTAAAATTATGAAGGCAAACAAGAGTTTAAATGTAGAGGAATTTCTTCTAATAAAATCAAAACATATGGTTTGTCTACTAGTCTTACAGATAATCCCTAATTTACACATACAAAAGTTGAATTTCATGTGTATTTATATCAGCTTTTAAAATGTTGACATTTTGCCCCATATGAAAATAGTGTTATCCATTATATTGTCTTCCTAGTGTAAGAAGCTAAAAGATGAAATAAGATCAAAATCTACAATAGATATTGTGAAATAGCATGAAACTGCTTAAAAAAACAGAAAGTGGGGTGGGGAAAGAAGAAAGGAAGGGAAATGGAAATACACACACACACACACACACACACACACACACACGACAGTTTAGATAGAGAGTAGTAACTAATTGCTGTTAGTTCATTGAAAAGAAATGTTTTTGCCTATATTGCTTGATCAATTTTTCATGCCTATATCTTGCCACAGAGCAACTATTTTAAAGATAATACAGGGCATATTAACCATTGTTACTCTCCTATCTTGTTTTGCAATTTTGCATCATTTTTTTCCTCTTGTGAATGGGTTAGGGTTATAACCATGCCTGCCTGCTTGCAATCTTAAAAAACATGAAAACCCAGCAATAAATACGGCTGCAGACAGAGAGTTCCAATTGCAATCCAAGGAGCACATCTCCCCTGAGGTTGCTGGGCAGGAGAGAATCTGCCTATCACCAAGTCCCGCACCAGAATGGGACAGAGGAGGGAGGTGCCTAAGAGGCCCTAGAGATTCCTACAGGAGGAGAGAGGTCTCCAGCATACCCTGCTCTAGTGGGAAGCATCTTAATTACAGTATCTTTAATCACAGGACAGTTTTGATGAGTGTAGCAGTGGTTGAATTTTCTGACATGTGGCAGGCTTTAGTATTTAGTAGGTGGCTTATGACAAATCAAACTCAAAAATCAGGGTTAATCATTCACTTGTTCCTTTATTCTTTCATTTGATAAACGATCGCTGCACTTTGTCATAGAATATGCGCTTTGTAGGTGCTGTGAGTATGAAGTCAAATTCATAGCAGGGCGTGGTGGCACAAGCTTGTGACTGCATCTCGAAGGCTGAGGCAGGAAGATAAAATCCCAGAAGGTGCAACTTAGCCACACAGAGAGACCCTACCTCAAATTAAAAAATACCATGTTGGGATGTAGCTCAGTGGGAAGGCTGAAGTTCAATGCACAGTACCACAAGAGAAAATAGACTCATATCCACAAAATCCTACACTGGCATTTAAGGAAAGAACTCTGATGCCATTAATCAGAATGACAAGATCGTAGCGGAGCGGGTCTATCTATCAGGGAGAACTCTGTGGTTGTGTAATTTAAAGCAAGTCTGGAAAGACCAGCAGAAGTCAGGGCAAGGGAATCTCAGAGACAGGAGAGCAAAACTGTTGAACGCAGCAGCAGAGGCTCGCCATAAACTTTCCCCTTTTTATAGCAAAACAGGAAACCTTCTGTTTCATTTCCTGGAAGGAAGATGCATGCTCAGTACTTACGGAAAAGTCAAATGATACCGAAGCACAGAGAATAAAATCACTGAAGTATACATACCGCCATGCAATTTATATGTGGCCTCTCCCCTGAGAGGTGAGATAGGGCGTGGCAAAGCTGGCTGTGGAAGGAGATGTGATTTGTTAACCACCAAATACCAGGACACATGTGCAGAGCACATCCCGGATTCCTGCACACGGAATTGTAACAGGTTTTGGATAGCATGGCCAAGACCTGACGTCAGCCTGACAAGTGGGTGGTACAGAGAGGACAGGCCACGTGGGGCTTCTGCCACTGTGTTCCCTAGCATGGTGGTCCCCACTGTAGGGTGTACTTCTTTTCATGATCTTACTTGGCCCAAACTCGCTCGGCAGAGCCTGTTTCTTTTCCTACCTTCAATTAACTGCTGCTACCATTGGCAATTATCTTGACCAGTTCTTTGCTCGGGGTAAAAAGAACCTAGAAACTACCTCCAGCAGGAGACTCCAGCACCCCAGGGCCTGGCAACACCCCCACAATTCAAGACCACCACTGTTTGAAGAGATTTTAGGCTTCATTTTTTTTCTGTACATTCACAAATATTTTCCCCTTCACAAAAACAAAAATCTTACTGTAAATAGTTTATAACTTTAAAATATCTTAGTACATCCTAGGCAGGCAGCTTCCTGTATAAAACTATATTAAGTCCACATGATTTTCAACTAATATTTGGATATTTTGTAGTTACTCGGTGGACTATATCAATGAACATCTTGCCTCTGTGTATGTGTGACATGGAATTGAACCAGGGTCTTTGCTCTACCCCCAGCTTTATTCCTATTTTGAAATAGGGTCTCCCCAAGTGGCTAAACTGTCCAAGCCTTGAACTACTCCTGCCTCAGCCTATCCCAAATCATAGGTACATTTGCATAATGACAAACAAGGACTGTAAAAATTACACTAAGAACACTGTGTGAAAGTGTCTGCTTTCTTCATGCTCAGTAAGAACTGAAAAAGTCCTCTAATCTCATCACTTACCTAGTTGACTATACTTTCACATTTTTATTGGTTAGTTGTACTTTCCTCAAATGCTCATGTCCTTTGCTAGATTTCAAATCAGTACACTATCATTTGATTTGTACAAATTTTTATTTTGGGATTTAATACTCATACACGTCAAATTTTTTTCATACTATACTGTCTTTCAGGTTTGTTCATAGTGAGATTTATAGTTGGGTGTGATGGCACACAGCTGTATTCCCAGCACTCAGGAGGCTGAGGCAGGAGGATCCTTGTGAGTTCAAGACCAGCCTGGGCTACAAAGTGAGCTCAAGGCCAGCCTGAACTGCATAGTGAGACCCTGTTTCAAAAATAAAATAAAAATAAAATAAAATAAAATGATATAGTGAGGTTTACTTAGTAATATAAATGTTGGAATCCATTTAATCTTTTTTATTCATGGTTTTGGATGAAGTACTGAGAAGCAAGTCCTGAGGAGGAATGGAAATTGGGGTTAGCATGGAAATTGGGATTAGCACTGGTATTAGGATTGAAATTAGCTAGAATTGGCTCAAAGCTGGAATTATATCAGCCATGGAGTTGGATCAATGCTGGAATCAGGAGTACTGCTAATCAGAATTGTTTTGGTTACACCTTTTTGGACCATTTACAGCTCTTTTGTCAAATAAAAGTCCTCAATAAATTTTCTTTCATGGTCTTTTCGTGGCTACCTTGATGTTCTAATCCGATTCAAAAGGTTAATGGCAGCTTCCGTTCAATAGAAGCATTGTAGTGTGTCTGCAACCACATTATTTTTTTCTTCTTCATTTTTTTAAAAATCAGTACTGGGGATCAAACTCATGACTGTGCACTTGCAAGGCTGGAGCTTCTGCCGCTGAGCTAAATCCCCAGCCTGCAACCACCTTATTAACTGGACCTGGCACCTTGCAAGTTCTGGTTGGTGCTCAAATCAAACTGACCAGGGAAGGTAAACACTATCATCAACTCGGGCATGGAGGCTCAAATATTCTGTCTAAGGATAACACGTTTTTACAGGAATATAACATTTGAAGAAAACAAGTTTTTGCTTTTTAAAATTCTTTTCTTACTTTCTCAGCATTTTGGTTTCATAAGACTAACCAAAGACAATCCTTCTGTTTATAAAATTATTTATTGTAAATTTGCATTCAGTGGCATGTTCCCTTGTGTTTGAAACACAGAATATATCAAAATTATGTGGCTTTAAAGCTTTCCAAGAGTGACCCTAACATAAAAATGAACAATTCCTGGGCAGGAGGAAGTGGGGAGGGGAAGAGGAAGAGGAGAAGAGGGCAGAAGGCAGAGGAGAAAAGAAATTAAACATCAAGGCACTGGCAAGAAAGTAACTTTCTCACAGTTTCTAGCTATTTCAGAGTCTTGAGAATGCTTTAATGGAACCTAGTGACATTTACTGCATGAAGGCAAAAATGTACACATTTAAACGTGTCCTACTGGGCCAGGAATTTAGCTCAGCAGCACAGCGCCTACCTGGCAAGCACAAGGTCCCGAGTTCCATTCTTACTACCAAACAAAGCAAAACAAAAAAACAAACAAAAAAGACCTTGTCCTTAAAAAAAAAAAAAAAATCCACTTTATTTTGGGCAATCCATTTGGGACTCCTCCTCCTAGGAGCTACTGCTTTTCCCCAACACATTTTTCTATTCTTAAAAAAATAAATAAAACATAAATGTGCCCTACCATTTGTACTTCAGTATCACTTTGTTCATCAGCTCTTATTTCTCCCTCCTGAAGGGAGATGGACCCTCTCTCTGGTGGCCTGCTGTCTTCCTGGTCCTCTTGGATGACTGCGTCTGTGCTCTTCGCCCCTGTCCTGTAAAACTCCAACCCCACAGGGTTGCACGGTACTGCGGGTGCTGGCACCGCGTCCCGAGGCGTGATGTGATCGTAGTGAGTGTGGAGGAGCCGGAGGGCGATGTTGCTTGTTGCTAATATCTTTGGAATTTCAAATCCGATCTGTGTGTGAGAGAATCTCACACTTCTGCACCTGTGGATAATTCATGGTAACGAAATGAATTAGGATGCTCTAGGTGTATCTCATGTTTATACTTTATTATTATTGTTATTTTATTATTATTATTATTATTATTATTATTATTATTATTACTTGTACCAGGGATCGAACTCAGGACCTTGCACTTGCTAGACAGGAGCTTAGGCCTCTGAGCTTCTCCCCGGCCCTCACATTCGCACTTACGTGATATTTTCTTCCATTTTAATTTCACTCCAGTTTTGAGTCCCAACCACACCTGTTTTATGTGCAGCGATTTGGACCAGCCGCTGCTTGCTAATCCTTCTCAAAACACTCTTGAGACTGTAACCCTGCACTCTTCTCCATCTCAGCAGCTCTTTCTGTCTCCCCCACACCGCCTTCTTCCTAACTACCCCTCCATATTGATGTGACGAAGGGCTCCCTCCATCTGCTCCCCCTCCAATCCGTCCTCAGCCCTACACACAGGCTGCATGGGACCCTGTCCGTGACCTCCACTGCTGCTTCTGTAACTAGTGATACTTAACATGAGTTTTATTTTTCCTGAGGAGGAATAGGAGGGGAACATACCTGTGTGAACACACGATTACTGATGTTCAGGACAATCCGACTTTCAAAGATCTAAGAACCAAAAATATACTCCACCTCAGATTCCACCAATACCTTCGGCCAGTTGTACTTCAACTCAGTAAGTCCAGCAATGAATTTAGTAACCTTACAACACCTGCCTGACCCATCAAAATAAAACCAAACTGGTCCTGCCTCCACTGTGCCAATATACTGTCTAATTCTCTTCTTACAGCCTGGAGAGCATACATTTACTTATTTATTTTTAATTCCTTTAAAACGATACAGATTAGGCCAGGGATACAGCTCAGTGGCATAAGTGCTTGCCTGGCAAGTGCAAGGTCCTGAGTTCAGTTCCTAGTACCCAAAAACAAACAAACAAACAAAATAAAACTACAGATTAAATTCCTTCACACTTTTATATCTAACATATTTTACAACAAAAGAGGTTCATATAGTTTCTGATGATACTATAGGATTGCAGTAAATGGAACTTGGGGAAATAGTTTGTCCCTTCCTTTTACTAAATATAAAAAATGAAGTTTATATGTATTTTTTCCTATGTTAAATTACAGTCTTTTCAGAACTGGCACCAGAACCTCAGGCTTCTAACTTTTCTTCTGCTAGCTGCCCTGTGAAAGTCACTGCCGTACTAACTCAATTTGAAGTGTGTAAGATCGATCAGCAACCAAGTGATCGGGAAGGTGCTGTCACAATCATTCTTCAGAAAGGTGTTTCTTTCTTGAAAACAGTTGTGGAAATAGCACATAAATCTCGAAGACAACTATACAACATCTATTACTTTTAAGACTTTGCGAACATAGATATAAATTTTTTTAAACTCTAGATTGCCATGTAGCCCTTTCGACTTCTAGGGAGTAAAAAAAGGATTCAAGCAGGTGGAGAGAATGGGAAGATTTGTAATTGCAGCAGACACCGTGCTGCAACTTTTTCATGTATTAATATTTAATCCTCAAACCATTCCTTTACAGTCAAATAATACAATCATTATTTTACAGATGATAGATTGATGCTCAGCAAGGCTAAATTACTTGTCTGTCATTCAAATGCCAGTCGGCTGACTTCCCAAGATAGGTTTTTCCGTGTATACCACACTGTTATGCAATACACGTGTGCCTGCCAAAGATGGTGTGACCCACATGTCACATCCACAGGGAAATTATCACCTGCTGGGTACCTTGGGTTCTTCTTGAGGTTTGCCCACACATAGAGGGTAATATTTTCACCTTGAATGATTTTTTCCATATTTCCAGTGTCCAGATCTGCTAAAGAACTAGCTTGCTACAAGAGAAAAAAAATAAAGGAAAACATTATGAAGATCCAAAAGCCTATAAAATATACTACATGGGGAAGTGATTTCATTACTTATATATTAGATCCCCTTCATTAACTGAAAGAACAACTGGGTCAACATAAGTCTCAGAGTGATAGGCCTTTTTCAAACAGTCACTAAAGGATGCAAACGTATTTACTCAATTAAATGTGCCTCTCTTCTTTCTACTCACTTTGCCTTAAGGTGTCTAATGATTAAATTTGCTCCTGCAGGGCTGGGGAATATAGATCAATGGTACAGCACTTGGCTTGATCTCCACCATGGCTATATTTGTCTCCTTTCCATTGCTGGAACAAAATGTTAGCTATATAAAAACTTAAAAGGCCAAAAGGTTTAATATGATTCATAGTTTCAGAGATTTCAACCCATGGTCTTCAGGCTTCAAGCGGCAGAGGAAAGATACTCAATGCATAACATCTGGAAGTAGCACAGCAACCAGATACAGTTCCTCCATGATCTGGACAGAAACACCCAGAAATGTGCTTTACTAATCTCCTCTGTGTCTCTTAAGCCAATCAGGTTGCCAATCAGGATTAACCAGTGTAACCACCACCACTACCACACAAAAAAGTCACTCCTATGTTCCCAGGTAGAACTTATCCTTTTCGATTGTAACATCAGAATCATAGCTTTCCACTATAGCTATGCACATGCTTCTTTATCTGTACATTAAAATGTAGACTGTCAGAAGTAGCCTTTCCCAGAATATGCAAGTTTGGAAAGCACAATGTCCCATTTATAGAATCCAGGTGAATCATGTGTTTTGCTATTTTTTTTTTTATTTTTGTGACAAGGTTTCACTATGCAATTCTGGCTGGCCTTGAACTCATTTTGTAGCCCAGATCAGCCTTGAACATGCAGCGATTCTCCTGCCTCAGCCTCCCGAGGCATTGCAGGCGTGTGCCACTATGTCTGGCTGTGCTAGTCTAATACTTGATATTTAACAGTAAATGTTCAACTTAAGGATGTGCTTAAGAATTTTAAGATGAAGATTAGCCTAATTTCATATCCATCGCTCAAGACATTAGTTCTCAGCAAGAAGTTTCGTATTCTGCATACTGCACCCACTCAGGAAGCAGCCGATGGCCCACCCCTACTGAGACAGACTTGGCCACTGAGTTGAGGTGCTGCCTGCTGTGGTGCCCTGCTGCACGGTACTTTTTTCCAAAGTAACCCAAGGTGGAATACTTGCCCACTGTTAGAGTAATGTGTTCCTCAGCAACGGTCCCTAGTCATTCAGGCAGACGTTAAGGGTTCTTAATTGACTCAATGATTACTTTGGGGATTGAAAAATAGTGACTTTCTAACATTTTCTCCTACATTAAATGGCATCTGTGGTAGGTTAACAAATGGCAGTCAGCTTGTAACACCAGCTGAGCTGAACCGGCATGGTGCCGGGTGTGGAGGGCCCACCCGAGGATTGTTGCCAAAATAAAAAGAACTGGCGAGGAAGAGGTGGTGCTGTGGGTTCTCCTGGAAGAGCCTGTCGAGCTTATTTTTTTACTTTTCTTTTCTTTCTTTTTTTTTTTTTTTTTTTTTTTTTTTTTTTTTTTTTTTTTTTTTTTTTTGGTACTGGGGATCAAACTCACAACCCTGCGCTTGCCAGGCAGGTGCTTATGCCACTGAGCTAAATCCCCAGTCTTTGAGCTTCTTTCTTTATATGCACTTGACTGTGCTCATCATCAAAGGCGCTCAGGACCTTGTTGTTGCTGAGAGTGGCTGTGGTTCACTTTCGGGGAGCTCTGGTCCTTACTTTGAGCATCGCTTCCTGGCTGCAGCGCAGAACCCTCAACCTACTGGCACAGATCCTTCATCCTGCTGGCACAGACTTTCTGGTTTCCTCTGCTGACCTTTGCGCTTTCTCAGTGCAGATCAGTGAGACAGATTTTCAGGAGACATTGTCGTGGGCAACACCGTCATGGACTCTTTAAGTCTTCAGCTGGACTCATGCAGGACACTGCCATGGCAGCCAGGCCTAAACTGGATTCTTTGAGGTCTTTACTGTGTGGACAGATTTCCTGTACTTGTGTTTGACTCTTTGGTGACTATTATAAGATAATTCTATAAATTGTATGTCCTGTGTTAAATTGTTTTCCTTGCAAACCCCAAAGTACAACAGCATCCTGGTGTAAATGGCTCTTCTCCACTCCATTTCCTCTTCCTTTTTTGAAGGATCACTATAGCTTCGTGGATTTTTATTTACTTGACATGTTATAGATTATAGTCATTTTTTCTAGTATTCAAATTATTCCAGATTTGGCCAGTGGGACCTCTTTAACCTGCCCTGTGTCCCTCTGGCAAGACTCCATTCATCTCAGACCCCTCGTTTGCTGTCTAGCACAGGAAGACAATCTACCCTCATCTTGTACTGGTTCTGCTCCAGATTTGAATCAACCATTTATCTCAGATTATCTCAATTAGTCCTAGGCACTTTTTTTAAATTCCTCTAGTGTGTGGTCCTGGGGATCAAATCCAAGGCTTTTCACGCTGGTCAAATACCACTGAGTGACAACCTGGTTCTTTTTTATGCAATACAATCTGGCTCATGCTGATATTTCTATTTTATGTCACAATATATAAATGAAGGTCAGGAAAATACTGTCTTTTGTTTCTGTTACCTTGAATACTGCTACTCATATTGCTTTACTCTGCCCTACAATATACGTAATTTATAATATGTATAATACTGCTAACAATCAGGTTGGTAAAAGATACTTAGTGTAAGCCTTCTTTGTAGTACTTTTCAAAATTAGAAAATAATCTACTTGGGTGATACAAAGGACTGTATTCTAGACCAAAAGAACTTAAGACAAAGCAGTGAAAAATAGTGTATAATGGTAGATTGAATATAGAATGAGTATTAGAATTATATTATTAATTTCCTTAGGTACAATGATTTATAATTATTTGGATTTTATTAGTGTTGAGCTATCCACTTGCAAAATATAATAACAACTTTCAAGTAGTACAAGGAAAAAATAAGGATACAGATCAGGTAATTAATAAGACATTTAAAATTTATTGATTTTTATGTACCAATAATAGCTCAAAAATCTAAAAACGTATTAAGTCTAGATGGAGAGTATATGGACTTATTCTTTTAATCTCATGTTCAGATAAAGTCCTCTTAAAATGAAGTAATAGAAAAATAGAATACTGTACCAGTTAATTGTAACTTTATATCAAGTGATCTGTATAGTGACTAATACTGTTCTTGTGAATTTATTTTCATAGTAAACTTAGTAAATTGTGAAAGATATATAAAAACTGACCAGTTATATTGAAACAAATGTTTTATTCTTTAAAAATATTAAAGCTACAACATGATATTAGCCAAAAAGCAGACGTGAGAGTCAGTGGAATAGAAAAGAAAATTCAGAAACAACGCCAAGTGCCCTCAGCTACCTTATCTTTGGCAAAGGGGTCAAATAACTTTACTGGAAGCAACATAGTGGTGCTGGGGAAAACTGGCTTCCTGATGCTGAAGACTGAACCTAGATCCATATCTCCCATCATGCACCAAACTAAAATTGAAATGAATCAAAGATCTAAATGTTCAAACAATCTGCTGGAAGATAGAATAGATAAAATGCTTGAAGATATAGGTATAGACAGACTTAATGAATAAAATCTTGACCACACAGGAAATGTTACAAAGGATCAACAATTGGGATGACATCAAATTAAAAAACTTCTGCACAGCAAAAGAAACCAGCAACAGAGTGGGAAAATTTTTTGACAGACCAGTGACGTTCCTCAGACCAGGGACGGTAAACAGCAGGATGTTATCACTGAAAGCTCTAAAAAGCTCACCAGCGCTGCCTCAGAAGACTAATATCTATAATATATACAGAACTCAAAAGAAAAATTATAGTCCTCCCCATTGGAAGATCCAATCCAAAAATGGGCATCTATATTGAACAGATACTTCTTAGATAAAGTACAAACAGTAAATAAATACATGAAAAAAATGTTCAACATTGCTGGCCACTTGAGAAATGCAAATTAAAACACTGAGATTCCATCTTACTCCAGAAAGAATGGCTATCATTAACAGATCAACCAATAACAAACACTGGCAAGGCTGTGGGGAAAAAGGAACCCTTCTCCATTGTTGGTGGGAGTGTAAATTGGTACAACCACTATAGAAAACAGTATGAAGATTCCTCAAAAAACTAAAACTAGAGATTCCATTTGACCCAGCTATTCTCCTTCTAGGTATATCTGAAAAGAGTTAAACTCAACACACCACAATGATGTACTCTTCTCCATGCACAGTTTTACAACGGCTAAATCTTGTAATCAGCTCATATGCCCATCAACAGATCAATGAAGAACATGTGATAGTTACATACAGTGCAGTATTACTCTGTCACAAAGGATAACTTGAGACATTTTTAGGCAAATGGATGCATCCTGCGACCATAACTTTAAGTGAAATAAATCAGACACACAAGTTTAAATATCACACTGTTTCTCTTGTATGAGAAACCCAAAGTATAAATAAGAAGAAAAGAGGATCGATATTGGGAAATAGGAACAACTTGTTCAAATGGGAAGTGGGGAGTGGAAGGGAAGAAGGATTTTAAAAAATGAATTGCAGAGAATAATGGAAAAAGGGCTTTTGTAAGTGGGAAAGGAAAGAATTGAAGGGAAGGGAGAGGAATGGGAAAAAAAGAATTATGACATTATGTACAGGTACAAATTCCCCATGGTGAATGTGATCATTATGTATAGTGAAACATGTACTAATAAAAAATGTTAATTAAAAATATTAACAGCTTGGGGCTGGGGATTTAGCTCAGCAGCATAAGCGCCTGCCTTGCAAGTGTGCAGTCGTGAGTTCAATCCCTGGTACAAAAACAAAACAAAGAAATTTTTAATATAGCTATTAAATCTGCATCAATACATGTACTTTAATTATTTTACTGCTTTTATAACAATACTGGATTATTCTTTTATAAACAGTATAACCCTTAGTGCTCACAAAAGGAAAATAAAAATATCACACATACTCTGAGCAGTATTTCTGTGGCTAAGTTAAATTTAAGATGAAGGAGCTCCTGAAGCTGTAAAATTGATCCTTCATACTCTGTTATGTTTTTCTCTTGCAAGGCATATGGTGGAGTTTCCAATAATATTAATTTCAATTTCTCAATTAACTGTAACAAGAATAAAGAATATTTATATTAGTCCATTGATAGTCAAAAAGTGACAAATAGGATGTTCTATCACTTTTGAATTGAGGAACAGCCTAGTAAAACATGCAAAAATACTTTTCTATATTTATTTTACAATTTAAGATCACAGAAATAAAATATTTCCTCCAAAGATTCCTTTACAGTATTTTTTCCCTCTTTAACAGAGCTATTATTAACAAGTTGATAGATGAGTCACAATTTGTCATTACTTAAGACTATAAAATAACAGGGATGTGTTAGTCCATTTTATGTTGCTACAGAAGAATACCTGAGGCTGGGTATTATATTAAGCGAAGAGGTTTATTTAGCTCACTATTTGAGAGATTCAGGAACATGGCATCGTCATCTGCCCAACTCTGGTAATGGTTTCACAATGGAGGAAATGTCAGTAAGGATGGTACATGCAGAAAAGGGATTCAGGGTCTTCACACCTGATTGATATGTGGTCCACCCATGTGGTTGATATGTGGTCCACCCAGGATCTCATGGAGGGAAATATTGCCAAGCCACAGAATTTATTCATGGACTAAATACATTTCAAACCCTGCTGACCACATCAAGTCAGGCAACGTGTGGAATGAGCTTAACATTTTGGGGCTACAACATCTTAGAGCCACGTGGAGAAGTTAGCAACAGCAGCAGTAACATGAAGCACAAAACTTTTATGAGCATTGGAGCAAAAGCAATAGAGGATAATAACAGAAATGGGAGCAGTGAATTCCTTCTGTTATCTAAATCAAGAATGTGTGTTGAAATGTGAGCATCAATGTAGTGATCCTAACATGTGACATAAGGAACATACTTGGCTTCTGCCCCTGATTCCGGGACAGAAATTCTAAAATCCTTGGAATTTCCTAAGTGGCAGACATGAGACAAACTCTTTATTTCTCCTAATAAACTGTCTTGAATCATACTGGAGTTTAGAGTAGTGTGGCAAATATTAGAGAATGGAGGCTGGAAACAAGATAATTACAGGGTTGGAAAATTTCAGGCTTACTCCTTACCCTTAAGGGAGAGGAGACAGGTTAGAGATTAATTTACCAATGGTCCATGACTTAATCAATTATGCCTGATAATGAGATCTCCATAAAACCCCTGAACAGTGGGGCTAGGGAGCTGGGAGGTTGGTGAACATATGAACTACTGAGAGGGAAGCATATAAAAAGAGGGCATGACATCTCCACAGCTCTTCCCACATACCTTGCCCTATGCATCTCTTTACCTAGCCATTTGTATCATGTTTAATATTCTTCTTAACAAGCTGGTAGATATAAGTAAACATCTGCCTATGTTTTATGAACCATTATAGCAAGTTACCTCATCTGAGGAAGAAGCTGCAGGAGGACTAATTGGTTGCTTGAAGTACAGGTGACAGCTTGGAACTTGTGACAGAAAGGGGGCACAGACTCATGAATCTAAGTCCCTCTGCACTGTGAGATCTGTGCTAACTCTGGGTCACTGCAGAACTGGGTTATTGGCCACCTAGTTGGTATCCTACCTGGAGCTGTGGGAAAACCCCCAATTTTTGTTGCCAGAAGTACTGTGGGAATAATAATAATAATAATAATAATAATAGTCATGGTCTCTTGGAATTTGAGGATTTATAGCTTTCAGTTCCAAAAAAACATTTCTGCCATTGTATCTTTAAATATTATCTCTACTGTTTATATTTTCATCTGGTATTATTCCATGCACTTCTAATCCTTCTTATTCTATCATGTGTGTCTGTTAACTACTCTTTCATATTTTCCACCTCTTTGCTCTACCAATTCAACTTTGCATTCATCTGTGGTCAATTTATTTCCACCTTACTAAAGTGAAGTGAACCAAACACATTTTCTTATTTTTTATGTCAGTTACACAGAGAAATAAATATTTCACACTTGTGTTATGTTGACTAAGGCAGCAAGAGATTAACTGTTGTAAAATGAAAAATAAAAAAGATTTCTCTCTCTATAGATAAAAACGTCTCTCTATGGTCAAGCATTCAGAAGCAGTAAGAAGTGTTATGATTGACAATATATTTAATTTTTTTAATTTTTAAAAAATTTTTAAAAAATTTAATATATTTAATTTAATTTAATTTAATTTAGTTTAATTTTTGTTTTTCGAATATAAGGCTCTTTGTAATTTAGTTTATGTTACCAGGCACACTTGAATGCTTACCTGGAGCACCAGTTTACTCTTCTTAATCACTGTCTCAAAAGTCTCATTTGTTTCTTCTTTCCACAAGCTAATGAAAGTATTCATCTCTTTGGGTACGGAAGGATCAGGACTCCCGTCGCACTGAATATAGTGTTTCCACTGTGGAATAAAAGTGTGAGGCTTCGCACTGATGATCTTTCTCAAAATCTGCACTATCAGAACTCAGTTTTCCCAATTTAGACAAAAAATTATGACATAAGCCAATAACTTAATATAAGCCAAACAATGACCAACTTTTTCCCGTAACTTATTTCCACAAACAAATAAAAGCTCACATTTTTGTTTCTACAAGATGTGAGTTGGTTTTTGCTTTGTTTTCCTATGTAACCATAAAGCTTATCTGCAGAGGTGGAACAAGATGGCGGACTGGTAGGTAGCAGGAGAGAGACCCTCTCTGAGAGAGACAGCTCAAATGCCAGAATAAAACACCCTGGAGAGACCCAAACAGATAGAGATGGACTCTCACAACCCAGGGAAAAACTAAACCGCAAAAAACCACTGAAATATGAGGTCCTGGGACCACCATCAGAGAAGCTAAGGTCAGCGAGCATGGCACCCTCCTCGAGCCGCCTGAATTCCTGCCCGACCTGAACAAGCGATCTGCACCGTAGTGACTGGCTTGAGCCGCCGGAGTGTGGAGCTGAACAGCCCTGCATCCACCTCGCCCGGACCGGCCCTGCGCTCGACCCACCCGGAGGCATCGTGAATTCCCACTGCAGCCGCACTGAAGTCAGAGGTTGGGGAGTCCTGCAGTTCTCGCGACGGGCATCGGCACGTGGTGAGAGGTGGGAATGGGACCCTCCCATGGGAAAGGGGAAACCGACTGGACGACATGTTGGATTTGGGCAGGACAGCCCTAACTCCATAAGGAAGTGGCTTCAGCTGGTTGCTCCCCTCGCCTATCGGATTGGTGAGATATGCTTGGATTAGGCCGCACCCCTGGTGGGGACCCAGTGAGTCGCTACAATAATACTTCCCTGAGATCAGTGCACACTGACACAGTGAAGGCCTGCAGGGGTTGACTGGCCTGGAGGGGAAGAGCTAGCGCATACTGCCCATGGGTGAACTCTAATCTCTGATAACCTACTGAAGAGGGCTAAAGCTCCTGGCCTGCGCCCTCTAGAGGAGCCTTAAACAACAAGAAAAGGGTCTGGGAATTACACTGTACACTTGTATGGAAGGAACCAAAAACATGATGAAAGGGAGAAATAAGAAACAACTCCCAGCCCCCAACCCTGAGAACATTGATCCAGGAGAGGTAAATACAAAAGAGACTGAGGGCAGCAATAATGCAACATCAAACACAGCATTAGCGGACATAAAGAGATATCTTCAGGACCTTGTAAGCGGGACCAAAACTGAAATATTAATTCAAATTAAACAAGAGATAAGTAGATTAATAAAAGAAGGGCTGGGCACCTCTCAAGAAGGCACAGACAGAAGACTGGAGGAACAAAAATGGAGAGAAAAATTTAATGAAGAATTCAGGAAAAACCTAGAATTCATGAAACAGATTCAAAGAGATTATCAGGAAACTAAAGACTCCAT
>PVJX010009955.1:0-58975 GCA_004027295.1 Dolichotis patagonum
AAAAGTTTGAGAATAAAAGCAATAATAATATCATAGTTTTTATTATCTTTAAGAGAAAATGAAGTTCTCTATTAGGATATTATAAAATATTCTTAGAAGCAAAAGCTCAAAAATTCCTCAGTAAATACTGACACAGTGTTCCTTCAGAAAATGTTCTGTGAGCACAATATGAAATTTACCTTTAAAACACGTGCGAGTTGAAGCTATCTGTAACCAATCAAGACTCATAGCCAAAAGATCTTTTATGTCTTTTGAATCCTGCAAAAGATCTTTTAGTGTGCTAAAAGAAGTTTTCAGCTCTGGGAAATGAACATCGAAGAACCTGAAGTACATTATTTTTGCTATAAGTGTTTTAGAAAGGCATGTTCTCCTTGATTTTAGAGAGGAGTATCCAAAAATACAAAGTTAAATTGTCTGGGAAAGAAGAAACTACTGAATTTTTAACATAAAATATTAACATAGTATTTATTCCATGAAAATAGTGGTGAACATGTTCATTTATACCTGAAAATTATTTAAATAGTAACTAAAAGATAAAAATGACTGTTCAAAAGTATTGAGATGTACACTTACAAAGAAATTAAGGAAAAATGAGGAAAAAATTTGTCACATACATGACAAATAAATATGATTTTTAAGGTCTCATACAGCTATAGGATATAAGAAAAGATGCTTGCAGTCATCAGTATTTTTAATAAAATTGAACAAAGACATTTCATTTCTTCTGATTGGCATGTTGGCCCGGTTTAATTAGGGAGGGCATGTGGAAAAGTACAATCTTATCCTTTTGACCACCATGGAAATTTGTTCGACCTTCCTGAAAAGCAATATGCATAAAAAATGTAAAATGTACATACAATTTGACCTGACAATTTCACCTCTAATGACTTATGTGAAGAAAAATAATTGGAAAAGCACAAAGGCATACAAAAATTTTTTTCAGGGTATTATTTATGGCATCAAAATAGTAGCATCAATTAAAATGTCATTGAGAAAGGCTTGGTTAAATAAATGATGATACTGAACATAATATAAAATTATGGTTATTGGAAAGCTAATAATAATTCCTTATGGTCTTATGATTACCATATATTGTTAATTTAAAGCAATCTTACAAAATATGGAAGTTGAGATCTATTTTTGAGTTTATATATACTTAAATCTTAAAACCTCTGGAATTTTGTAAGAAGTTTTAAAGTAATTCTTCAGTGGTTAATTTATAGCAACTGTTAAGTGTAAATTTCTGTTTTCTGTTTTTAACTTAAGGATATTCTATATTTGTATAAGAAAAGAAACCTGTTTATTTTTTAAAACTATCAGATACACACCCATCCAAATGTAGTGATTATAATCACCTAGAATGTCTACTCATAGTAGTTTAATCTGTTTGATTAGAAGAGAGACAACAACACAACATGTTTTAAACACCTACTTATCAGTGGTTATTAATATTACATGACCAGTTTTAAAGTTAGTTCATCCCACCCAAATTGTTAATAAGAGGTCCTGGTATGTTTTTTCTTAATAGAAGACATGATATGTAAGTGTTAAAGTAATTCCAATTTGTTAATATTTAATCTGTTCAAATACACAATAAATATATTAATATGTAATATTTTGGGATGGGGCTCAAAATTAATAAAAATGTGGCATTACAAATGTTTTAATCAGGCACAACTGAAAATCATTTGGAATCAAAAGCTCCTAAAGAATGATCTTCTAGGACCTATTATTAAAAATTATTTCCATCAGTGCTATTGATACAGAGTTAAAGCTTTCTATAACAAAATTGTCTTAGTTTTTCTACATAAAATCATTAGTAGCAAAATGTCACCCGGTACAGTACAGTATAAATCTATTAGATATATTTAGCTCTTACTCTTTAATATCATTTTAATAATATTTTGTTAAATTATCTGCCACTTAAAAATGGAAAGAGTTCAGTTATACAATGATATGAAAATTAAAGCAACAGAATGAAATTAGAAATGAAACTATTTTGAATGCTGTTCTTACAGTCCTGCAAGGCCTCTGAATGGTTCTAATTAGTAGATACATGTGCTTCCAAGTGTGCATTTTTAATAACACATCGAGTGCCAGAGGTCAGTTGTTATTTACATAAAAATGGGAGCTGAGATGGCAGTGCAGAATCAGATGTTAACACAAAAAGCAAAATGTTAATAAGAAAGGCTCCGGGAACAAAAGGCATTGGCCTAGTCCACTGAGTTATTTTGATTACTTATTTTGTACACTTGTAAGTAGACTCAAATCACAATTAAAATAAAAAGCTATCAGGCTCTGGAACCATCAGGGAGCAATGAGGAACAAGTTCTACAGTACTTACCACTGCAGAAGACTGAGAAATCAACATCCGCTGGCTTGAGCCTGCCAGGTAGTGGCCACTGAAAGGGCCAGTCATAGATATGCAATGTCTAGTGCCATCACTCAAAGGGTATGCATATGTCAGAAATAAGTTGGAACCATACAATAGAGACTTCAGTAAATATATCAGCTCAACATGTTACACATGATTTCCTATTAAAATAATTTTAATAAAATTAACATTTCTCTATAACTTCAATTTTAACAGTTTCTTAATGCATTTGATGCTACGGAAGACTTTTTCTATCTGCAGTTTTAACTGTATATATGTATATATATAGCCTTGCTTTCATCTTTAAGTCACTGTGATAATTTTGCAACCAAACCCAGTCAGAAATGATCATGATCTAACATAGGTATTTTGATAATTTATACTGACCAAATACATCGAGGTTTTACTAACAGATTTTTACTGATTCAGACAATAATATGCTTCATATTCATTAAAATTCTGCTTGGCAATTTTTTTGTTCAAGCTGATAAATTTAGCAAATAATTATTACAATGAGAATGTACTTGTAATATTACTACAATAAAGGTTTCCCTTCCATCTCTGAGGATATGAACTCTCACCTTTGGTATTTTCTCCAAACTTATCCAGTCCATATTCAGGGTGGTTTCAAGTAGTAAACTACTCACTGCATACCAAATAATCTCTACAGGCAAGACAGACTCTGAAGAGCACTGTATTTCTCATTTTGTTCATAGCACACAAGGGGTGCTACGCCATCAGTTATTTCTTTCTCACTAAGAAGTCTGAAACGCAGAGAAGCTTATCAAAACCTCTGTGGCAAGGTTGATACCATTCCAGGGTACCATTCCAGTCCAATTCTGTACTGTATTTGTACATTAAGCTGCAGTATGTTTACATGTATACTTAGTTTTTAAATGAATTTACTCATTAAGTTACACAAGTTAGTATTTCAGAAGACTAACACATTATTTTAAAGTATTACATTTTGAATTACATTTAAAATATTTTATGGTAGAATTTTTTCATACTTATTAATATGATTGTATTATGTTTTCTTGTATGTTTGTCAGGTTTGTTATGTTATGTTTGTATCATAGTGGATACAAAGCGGTTTGCATCTTGCTATGTCACTACTAGTCTGTAAAAAGTGGCAGGTCATGCGATCTTTTGCACTTACTTCTCCAGACGGAAAACAGGAATAGCACTGCATACTCCATAGGGCTTTTTATGAAGCATCCAAGAATCAGTTCCTATGATGTACACAAAAGAGTTCTATGATGCAAATAAAATACTTCTTAGTTCATAAGCAGTGCTGACTTAGATTCTTAGTTAATATTTTAAAGCATTAAATGCAACCTTGCTGTTTAAAATCCATCAAAAAATTTATGGAACTAAATATACATAAAGAATACAAACAGTATAAAACCATTGAACAAAATGACCCAAATTTCTATATGTTCCATGAAGATTATGCCAGTTCTAGCCTCCTTCCATCCACCATTCGGTCACTCCATCAAACTTTCCAAAGATGACTATAAGGACAAAGGTCACCAGAACCTTTCCTCATTCATGCAGTTCACATAACATGCCAGGACTTGGGATCATCTCCATAATCTGGACTCTTGTTTAGTTAGAGATTGTTATCATTCCGATCAGGAAACCCCCCCCCCCAAGCCCATGTGCTAAAGTCCAGTGCACCACTGGGAGGTGCAAGAAACTTACTGAAGATTTTCAATCTTTGGAGGGGGCACCGTTTCAGTGGCTATTGCTATCTTGGCCTCTTTCTTCTTTGCATCCCAGTCATGAGATGAAAAGTCTTCAGGTGTCACACACTGACCACAATGTGCTGCCTAATATTAGGTCCCAACTGACCATGGACTGGTACCTGCAAAGCTTTGAGCCAAAGCAAATGTTTCCTTTTTAAATCGATGAGATCAGGCATTTTGTTACAAATATTAGAAAGCTCACCACCACAGAGGTCTGTGCTTCTTATGCTCTGATTCCTCCTCCTGAGCCTTCCAACTCACTGTCTACACTCCCTGAGCTGTGCTGGACTTCAGAAGGTGGCCAGGTCTCCCTTTTACTACCTTCTGATGGAGTTCAGCCAGTGGAAATCATGTGCAGCAGATCTGATAGAGAGAAGTTGATATATTTATTACTTGGGTTCTCTTCTTGCAGGGCCACTAAGGTGTACCAGGTTCAGACCTCACCCAGTGACTTGTTTACATCACTGTCTCTCGTTCTCTGGGCTCTTCCTTTTTCTTCATGACTGACCAGTACAGTGAGTCTGTGCTAGTCCTCATCCTTATGGTTCCCTTTTACCCTCTTTGTATTTTTTTAAATTTGTCATTTTATTAAACATTTTTTGGTCTCAGAATGTTCATTCTCCGTTGTACCCTCCGTTTCTTGTCAAGGCTGGTCAGACACAACTCTAAATTCCGAGGCTCTTCTATTGCTATGTCTAGCATTTGCAGCTTAATTTCAGAAAAGTCTGTGTCTTTATATTCTGAACTCTCACCTATTATGTTGCTTCACATAAAAGTGAGATCCATGGCTTTTTCACAAAACAGGGATAACTTATCAGCCACGCTTGCTACCAGGCTTGATATTTACAGTGCTTTAGGGTTATTGTTCCTTTCTCCATCAACAGTGCCAGCTTTAAGGTTACACCACAGACTAAACTACTTCATAGCATTGCTTGCTGCTATTTTATCATTTACAACATGACCCCAACCCTGTCCACCCCAGACCTGGGTCTGTTAAATCCAGGTGACATAGCTAGCTCTGCAAAGAGGCAGTCACAAAGCCATGACACCTGACCATAATTTTGGGAGTGCTGGCATTATCTGAGCCTATAAATCTTCCCAGCAATCTCACCATACTTTTAAGTGCTTACTCATAGAATTTCTCTTTTCGTCAGCATCCATTATGTTCTTTTCTATTCCCTCAGTTAAAAAATAGAATTAACGGCTACAGATTCCTTTCCCTACTGTAGTTGGTCAACTTTTACATGCAGATCTCTTTCCTTTTTCCTTTCGTTACTATAGGTCTCTGATTCTCAACATCGAATCACCACCTCTTGAGATTCCTGAGTTTAATTTATGATGGCAATTGGGGCCTTTGGAATTTGATTAGATCACAGGGTGGTGCCCTTGGGAATGGAGAAAGATTCTTCATCTTTTCTACCATACAAAGACACAACTTGCGGGCTCCATCTATGAACCAAAAAAATGAGTCTTTATCTTACACCAAATCTGCTGACATCTTGATCTCACATTTCTTAGGGGCCAGAAACACGAGGAATCAATCTTTGTTATTTACAAGACTCCCAGCCTGTGAATTTTGTTGTAGTTGCTAAAACAGACTAGGATAACCTCAATAGAAATCTTTGACATTCATGTTCACCTGGAAACTAAACATATTTACCACTGAGCAATTTCTACCCAAAGCAAGTAAGACTTCCATGACAGACTGTGAACTGGTTTTTGTATATATTTCTAACACTGTGCCACTGTTACCTATTTTCTATTTAGCAGACGGAATAATCCTTTGAAAATACAGCGCTGTTCCTTGGCTTTGTTAGCTCATTTCTAGTTAACTCCAAAGTTGTCCATGAGGTCTGGCTGACTTCTGTGGCCCATCTGTGCCCACAGACTCATTTGACCCTAGTCTCCCAAGGCACCCCTGGCCAGCTGCCTTGCCTAAGGGCCCTTGCACTTGATTTTCTCTCTGCCTTCAGTCTATGTGTCAAGTGATTTACGATGTCAAGTATTTCAGTTTTGTACTGAGTTATTTCTCAAACATGTGAGATGAAGTAACCACCTTACCCTTTCCAGAGGCCCCTCTGGGCCCTCAGTGCAGCTCTTTCCTCTCACTGTGCTTCTCACCATTTGAGATTTTGTGTGTTTACTAATTTATGTGCCTTTAGTTCTTTCATCTTTAGAATGAAAGCTCCATTTGGTCAGGGACTTTCCTTGATATAATAGGTTCACTAATATTTTTTTTTTACAAATGGACCACTCCGTCAAGTTACTCATATTTAAGACTTTAATATTCTTTTCCTGCTTGAGTTTTTAATGTATTCATTAACTAGTTGGTATATCTTTGTTTCCTAATTCTTACACACACTTTTTTTATTTTCAAATATCTGTGAGCTTAATATCTAAACTGAGTATATTTCAGTAAAATTTTCTTTAGGATTTCTCAGGATTCCAGATGTTTGAGGTAGGATCATCTTGGGAATGAGTACAGACCTGGGTTGTCCGAGAGAAGCCAAAAGTGGGGAGACACCAGGAGCTACTAAGATGGTGTCCTGTCCACAGTGACTTCAGGTTGGAGGACTAACGTTGATGTGGAGTGGGAGATTAAAGCATCCAACCACTAAGTATTGCTTTAGTGTGTTTAGATTCAGTTACTCTGAGTAACCTCAGACTTCTGAAAGATACAAGAATGGTTTTGAAATATTGCCTCATATATGTGAATTTGGGTGCAGTGTATGAGTGTGTAATGTATCTGTGTGTAATTTCCTACATTTGTAAAGGGAGATGCACACAGCTATTTTTCAAATCACCTCCCCTTTCTGCCTAGGAGGAAACTTTCCACAGGAGAAAAAAAAGACCAGGGGTCTCACACTGGGCCCACCAGAGATAGTTACTGCAAGAAACTTTTACCTGGAAGCCTTCATCTGTGGAACAAGACAGACCCCACTTCCCTACCACCTCGCCTCCTGTTCCCTCCAAAGCCCAGGACCCTGTCTCTTTGGTAAGTTCTGTAAGGTTCAGCAACCTGGCCTGCTCCGTCTCATACTCCTGTGTTACGTAGGCATTTGGTAAAATTTGTGTTTTATTGTTATGTTGCCGTATTATTTGATATCCAAAATATTTGAAACTTCAGAAGGAGAGTAAATTTACCATTTCCCTACATTGGTATGGTCCATGTTTATAGCTATAACTGGAAGAACTACGAAAAGCTAACAAATAAATGCATAGACCAACCATCATAACTATCTATCTGTCATCTAACTATCCATCCATCATCTAACTATCCATCCATCTATCTGCCTTTCTATCTAGTATCTAATCATTTATCTGTATCTGTTACACTACCGCAGAAGCATTTTAAAGGTTAGAATGAATTTCTAAATCTACTTTGGGCAAGTTATTTAAATTTATAAAGCTCTATTTCCTAATTTGCCTAATAGAGATAATAACAAACCTACCTCATATGTTCCTTGTAAGGATTAAATGATAAATACATATGAAGTGCTTAGAAAAATACCTACAATATATTGTGCATAATCTGTCTTATTTTTGCCCTATGATTGTAACCTGAAAATCTTTAGGTTATCTTAAATTTATGTGTAGTATTTTTTAAAAAGTAGAAATAAATATGTAAAAAAATTTTGTTAAAACTTTAAGGAAAATAAAATATGCCAGTTTTATATATTTGAATCAAGTATACCTAGTTAGTTTCTGAAACTGTTTATTATGTTAATGTTCTCTAAATATTTGGATTTTGTGATAATGCATTTTTTTCTTGGTAATAAAAATGCATAATAGAGAAATTTAGTGCTCTTTTTAAGCAATTATAGTTCACTCTATAATAAAGATCAGTTCTCTAAGACAACTATTGCTTTCTACTGTCCTAATGCCATCGTAGTTAGCTTTCAAAAATTTAAGTAAATCATTCCACAGAGTACCTTGCTATTTTTACTGGAGAAATCTCATCCTAGGAGATAGAGTTTAACATTCACACTGTCTCATATATGATAGCTTTAAGACATGAAAGGCCAAGCTTAGACGGAAGCTGACAGTAAATACTGCTCCTGTCAGTCAGGCCTAAAGAGCCAAGGGTCCTTGGGCATTTTTGATATAATTAAGCTTCACGCTTAGCATAGGAGATGGATTTAATCAGCCACATAATTCACATTATGTGTCAAGTGATCAAAAGTTGACACGCTGAACATGAACTGTCTCTTCTCATACCGAAGCTCAGCATTATATGGCAAAAAATAACAAAAAACATAATAGATAAGCCGGTACCCTCTCTGTAGCATCTGGTGTCTTTCCAGGTTCTTTTTGTTTTCAAACTAAATATCTCTCATATTCTAACACAAGTGACTTCTAGCTGTGAAAATTTCTCATGAGGGTTAAATGACAAATTAACACCAGTTTGGGGAAAGGGTTCCTAATTGAGGCTGTCAGACCAGCAGAGGAAGCAAACCACCATGATGGGCCTAACACTTCGCCCATCGCCCACTCCTCACCCTCACCGCTCCGCCTGCTAATTCTGTCTGATTAGTTCAGAGGCCTTGAAATCATTCTAGCTTTTGTGTGGAAGCTTTTGTAACTTGCCATCTTTCTTTCCTAAATATGTTTGTTGTCAGCAAGCCAAAAGTACGTTTTAAATCTCCCGTAAGCTTCGTCGGAGGGAATCGAGGTTTATAATAAGAAGGTTATTTGCATATAAATTATGCCTAGAATGTAAGGAGGAGTGGAGGCTGAGAAATATTATTTGGTAAGAAAATAGAGGGCAATCTCGGATATAAAACCATTTTAAACTTTTTGCAGAACTGGGTGATTTGTGTTTCATCTGGTATCGGCAGCTGCAAGACCAGTGTGTGGGGTGAGGTGGGGGACACGCGGCGTTCCCAGTAGAGAGCTCACATGGCATTTAATTGGGAATCCGCATTCTGAGGCAGTGTATAAAGAGCAGTCTGTGACATTATCACCGAGTAAACTTCTTTGCTTGTTCTGAATAACAGAAAACATTCAAAGTATTGCAGGGCTACCATTGTATACACGGAGTTTCACAGCCCGTTAAAAAGAACACCATAGTACAACATACGAATGATCGCACCCTTTTATAATATGCTTTCTATGGTGTTCTGTTTACTGCTGAATTGTCTGCAGCACAGTGGCATTCATTGGAACAGAACACTTCTGAATAGAAATATGACTTTAATCAACATTTGTTTACTTCAAGGTGATGTTTGAAAGGAACTATAACTATGATATTTTAAAATTGTTTTGATGAAATAATGAAGCTAGAAGTAAAAATCTATCGGGGACTGAGAGGTCAAGAGTCCTAGACAGGTGGCCATGTAGTCTGTAAGTGACATTACCCATCACGAACCGGTGCGGTCCTGTCCACCTGTCCTGTTACAGCCAAGGCAGAAGATCACTGTAACAGCAGGGACAGCTATAGTGTAACACCTATGAAAGAGATAAGGAAGAAAGAGACAGGAGGGAAAGGAGAAAGGGAGAGAGGGAGAACAGAAGCAAGAAAGAGAGAGAAAGGAAGAGGAGGAGAAAGACACTGTGAGGGCATAGAAACCTTGCTAATGAGATAACACCCTGGCTAAATTAAGAATTTCAAATAGCCTGAAGTCACTCAGATTCCTTCTTTGTTCATTTTTCTCTGTTCCCGCCTCCCTTTCTCCAATCTCCCACTGACTTTTGTCTAAACTTCAGAGTGATGGTTATTTTACTTTAGCATACTGGTGCCAAGCTACATGAGAAGTATGGGATACATAGTCTGGGAAGTGATTAAATTACAAAGATTTATGTTTTGTCTGAATATAGAAGAAAATTTGGAAAGTTATCTGCTTAGGAAGCTATTTCCTGAGAGGTAAATCCTACTTGTCTGTGGCTTGAATTCCTCACCTACAGCCTCCTTGACTCCAGAGAGAATAATGCAGGTTTCTCACTGCTTGGTTCTTGCTTAGTTCTTGCGATTGAATGACAGACCACCCAGTTTTCACCCAGTTGTACATGGAGTCTGAAGATTGTCAATGTAATCAACCTAGATTGACAGAAGAGATGATTCAGGTAATTGTTAAGATTCACTTGAAAAAAACAATCAGTTCTTTCGATTGTATTAGTGGTTTTGAAATTTGTGGATTTTATACCACTTCTTCTGTCTCTTGGAAAGATATTATTTTAATAATGTGCACCTGAAACATAAAAAAGTCTAGAATTAATGTATTAAAACAAATTGAATATGCTAGTTCTAAACCTGGCAGGTCCTCACATTCTCTTGGGGGCACTGCTGCCCTGTCTAATTTCTTTTCTTGATGGTATTGTCTCATTTAAATGAAGTGTAGCAACTGCATAGTAATACTGTAGACAGAACATTGAGCTAAATATTCAGGATGACAAAAGGAAAGGGGAATGATGACGTTGAAACATCTCTTTTAGGCCAGTCTATTCTATTATTGTGATGAACAAACTATCTGATTCTTCAATTGCTTTGGATCTCTGTTTCCCCTAGCAAATTCTCTGCTACCTAACTAATAAAAGAATTATTTTTTATTGAAGTGTATTAGTCCATGCGTGTAGTAAGCGAGGTCTGTATTCCTTGTGGGAAGTCGGTGCATGAACATGACACATCTTAATTCCTTTCTCATTTCACATCCCTGCCCTCCTGTCACCCTCTGTCCAACTCTTGGTCCTCTTCCGTTTGTGTTTGCACATGTTGGCAGCACATAATGTTTACACGTTTGTGTGGGGCTGGCACACATTCTTAGCATGTTCCACTTCTTCCTTCGTCCATGCTTTATCCTTTCCTTCCCTCTCCCTCCTTGTCTCTCGATCCCCTTCCCTTTGAGAAAGATCTAGCTCCCTACTTCTTGTTGTCTGTTTTTTTCCTCTAGGTTTCTCATATAAGAAAAACCATGTGATACTTACACTTGTGTGTCTGGTTTATTTTACTTAGCATTATGGTCTGAATGTGCATTTACTTCACTACAAACCACTCACTTATATTGTAGCAGAGTTCTTTATTGTGTGTATGTACCACATTTTCTTTGTCCATTCATTTGCTGATGGGTATGTGAACCACTTCTGGGACTTAGTTATTTTGAGTTGTGGTATTATAAACATGAGTGTGCTTGATCACAAGGCTCAGCCTTACCTTCATCTCTTGGTTGGACTGACTATGGTTCTTCATTCTCTCTACAAATCACTCTGACAGATTCCCACCCTCTTGGAATTCTTTCTCCTCCAAACCAGTACTTCTGCTTCCTTTCTTGTGAGTGTACTCCTTGACAAGCTCAAACTCATTTTTAAATCATTTCATGTAGTTCTATTTGTTGTTATTACATTTTAATTAGCTTCTGAGTAAATGACCCATCCATTGGGAAAGGCCACTAATTGCCTGAGAGCTAACTGAAATTCTTTAGAAAAATATAAGAAAACTGAGTTTAAAAATTGAGCAAAATAGTCATGATAAGATACAGAAGAAATAGCTAAACTTATGCTGCTTTACACATGTCTTTATGCTCTAAATCCCTTCTGAAGAAAAGCATGAATGGTGGGTGTGATTTATGAATCAACATTACAAGGATTTCCAAATCTGGGGCTTCATACTTTTAAGAAAGTCCTGAATAAACACATTTACATGTATTTGAATTTAAAATTAAATGTTATGTGTGGTACTGTATATATATATATATATATATATATATATATATATAATTTTATACTCTATTCATTGTTTGAATTAAGCAACCAACAAAGAGATGCTACAGGTTAGAGTGTATAGCATTCTTTGCTCTCATAACTTAGTGTATTTATACAGGTCGGTTGCTTGGCTTCAATCAATCAATCTTTCTCTATGTCTCAGTTTAGTGTGTGTACATCTCCCTTCCTTCCCTTGACTGTCCTTGTCCGGCTAGTATACATTTGGAATTGTTTAACACACAGGACATTTGTGTTAACTCCTTCACAGTTGTGGACATGGGATTACGTATTCTATTCACAAAACATACATTCTAGGGAGGTATTTCCTCTGGTTTAAAAATCAGATTTTATTCTATTATCTCAAATTATTAAACTCAAAACTACATGTTTTCTTAAATGTTTATTTATGCATTATAAATATTACTTTTATTTCTAAAACTAGCAAATTTTAGTAATCACTTTAAGTGCTCTTTTTAATATTCATTGTAATATGCAAACTTAGATAAGTTAACATTTACAACTACATTTACAAATTTATTACATTTGATTTCCTTATTAAGTACTCCAGTAAATCACATCAAGTACTTAAGTAATACTTATGAATCTAATAAATTAAACTTATAAATATTTTTCCTATTAGTTTAGGTTAAGAGTTCAAGTAAAGTTTGTAACCTGAGTAAATAATTATGATTATGCATAATATATTGGCATAAAATAATTTGGGAAGAATTGTTTTTCATAATCGAAATCCTCTCAAGCATTTTAAGTGCTAGTAATAGCAAATATATACAGAATGTTACTTGATATAAACTCTTTTATGTGTTTCATTAATTTCTTTATCTCTACATCAAATTTTTATATGTTTCTGTGAGCAATGTAGATAAAGCCATCAAGCAATAATTATGTAGTTCTGTGATTAACAGAATAACATGCTCTTCTACTCATTCACACCTTAATCTCTGGACCTGTGATTATTTATTTTACATAGCAAAATACATTTTACTGACTTGATGAGAGTATGGATTTTTTCTTCATGCATGCAATCACAGAATACCTGAGACCAGATAATTTATAAAGGAAAGAAGTTTATTTTTGGTTTCAGTTTTGGAAGTCCCAAGAGGTGGTGCCAACATCCGCCTGGCTTCTGCTGAAGGCAGCATTGTGGAAGGCAAGGAGGGGAAAGAAGTCGGTGCCAAAGAGAGATTACCAGGTGAGAAAATGCCAGGGAGGTCAAATTTACCTTCCTTGCAGTCCCCTGAGAGTGAGAAATGACTCACAGGAAGAAGTGGGAAAGCCACTCTAGCAACACAAACACGTCCCCCTAGGCTCCACTTCCTGATGCTCACACCTTAAGACTCACAGGAATTTGGGTGAGGGGACAGTGGGGAGCTTCCTAAACAGTCTGATGTAGCCCTGTCAGCTCACTTAAATTCTTATGAGGAAGAACTTTCCCTGGCTGGATCAAAGAGTGGTAAAACAACAGTAGAGTCAGCAAGATGAGATGTGAAAATGACTCGATACACTCTTAACTGACTCTGAAGACAGAGGGTGAATGCAGTCAGGGAATTTTGGTGTCCTCTAGAAGCTGGGATGTGCCTCAGCTGAGCCCCAAAACTGGGCCAGCAACCTGAATGACCAAGGGGCGTAGTCTACCTGAAAGTCTCCAGACAGACACTTTGCAGTTCTGCAAAGCCTTTGATGCAATCTGGTTAGATCTGTGAGGGACCTCAGACCTCCAGAATTGGATGATGATAAATTTGCCTGTTTTAAGCCACCAAATTCATGATAATGTAGTATGGACTTAGTATGACATTAGCACAAATCTTAGACAATCTCTGCAAGCAGCATCTCAGGTAAGCATGTTGCACATTTGCCAGGATTTCATGGCATTTTTTGCAAACCGAAATAAGATATGTATGATACAGTTCTTCCCTACCCTAACTGTCATGGTTAATTCTTATCTATAATCTCAACAATAGATTTGAAATTTAAAAAAAAAAGTAATTTTCTATCCTATATCTCCATAATTCAAGTGATAATCTGTGTAAGCCTTGTACTTTCTTTTATTTTTCTTGATTAGATTTGACTAATATATTTAACTAATATATTTTTATTATATGATTAATTTAGTATTCTTATCATAAATTTTATACATTTAAATGATACAGATTTGATTTTACAAATCTCCCTAAATTCTGGAGCCACAATATCTAACATCATTTTGATGCTAGGAGACTAAACACAGAAATTACTGGTAGCTATTTAGCCCTTAAAGCAGATACCTTTCTTCTTAGTTGTGTTAACTGACTTTTCTGCTTTACAGACAGCACCCCTTTAAGGTGTGATAGCATATGTTAGTTTTATGACTATTGTCTGGTTCATAAGGAGGACATTAGAGCAAATCTACCATTCATAACACTTCTAGCTAGAAAGTGGAGAATGACTTGAAAATATCCAAGGACCAATGTTTGTCTTTGGTTACTTTGTCTGAAGTCAGGTACAACTTTTCTATGACTCTCTTTTCTAATTAAATGGCTCCTTTCTTTGAGATAACTGTGTAAGAGACACAAAATTAATGGGTCATTTATCTTGCTGGGAAGCTTTCTTAAGCATTATTAGTTTTCTGCAGTTGCTGTGACAAATTATAATCTGCAGTTCTTAAGGGCAGAGCTACAATCTCAGGATGCCGGTAGGGCCTTGCTTTTGATCACAGGCTCTAAATAATCTCTTTTTTTGTCTCTTGCAGCTTTTAGTGGCTCCAGGCTCTCCTTGAACTGTAACTTTATCTCCGTCTCCACACACACACACACACACACACACACACACACACACACACGTTGCCATTTTCCTCTTTGTTCAAATCTCTGTTTTTTCTTTTAAGTACACATGTTGTTAGATGTAAGACCCCTCCCCAGTGAAAGTCTTAGAGATTAGGATGTACCTACATCTTAGAGTCCACCATTCAGCCATGTGTATCAAGCACCTAAGCTTAGCTTCACTAATGAAGTATGTCTGTAATTAATTGAAGGCTACCTAGTCTACGGTGATAGCTTCTTAGACAATTGCAGTCTCTCATTTACAACTCAAAAGTGCAAACCACAGTATTTCTGACAAAAAGGCAAGTTTATTTCTGGCTTACATAAGAAGTATAATCTGAGGTCCATATCCTTGGTATCCTTGTAGAGAAATGTTAATTATTAAAAATCTGCCAATGGATTGATATCACTGTCAGGGTAAATTAATAGTATTTCCAATATGGTACCTGCCTGGCTGGTCTGCATTTCCGTTTCAGAATCAGTTAGAATGATACTTTCATGCTTGCTTCTGGAAACATTACTTAAATACAGTCAGCTCAGTCTTATTTGCCCAAACACTGCCGGGGAAGCATTAGTCTGTTGTTTGAATGACCGAGGGATGGCCAAGGGATGCACATGCAGAAGATAGCTAGGGATTATGGCAGATGCATTGCATGGGAGAGGCAGCGAATGGGATCACTGTCTGGTACCCATCTCTCTAGCCCTGGCAAGTGTGAAATCTGTCAGTGATAGTCAGAGGCAGGCATCAGTGGGGAATAGAAAGAGCATCATTTGGTCAAATCTAATGCACACGGAATAGTTTAGGCCAGCCAAACTAGGGTGTTTTCCTTTTAGAGGAAGCTTCCAAGTGGTTTGGGAAACAAAAGTAATGTCTCTCCCATCCCTGTACTTTCAAGATCTGTGGCTACTTCTTACGGAGTATCTTGATTGCTGTTTTGCACAAGGTGAGAACATCCTGTTAAAGTAGCTGTGATTTGACCTTTATTTTATCATATTCTCCTTATACTCAGATCTTTTATCCAATATAATCAAGTGTAGGAGGGACCAAGGCATTTTTATGAAAGGTACAGAAATCTATTAGATTACTCATCTTGACCCACTGATGCCACTTTTGGAGGATTTGTTAAGCAAAGGCTCATTTCTTTTGTGGTTTAGACCTGCATTAGTCCCACAAGATGGCACAAGTAAGTTTAGCAAAATTAAGCTGCAACTGTATGGTGTGTGAACCAGGGCAGCTGGTTTCATATTAAGAAAAAGGAAACGTTAGCTTTAGGAATTTTTAAATTCTCACTCCTTTCATGCAGATCATTAACCAGAACAAAAAGGAGATCTCGCTAAATAGTAATTTTAAAAACATTAACGAAGGAGGCTTTCTGAAGTTTTCTTAATGTTTACTTTATAAAGTTTAGCTCCACTTTAAACAAATGCGTTGTTGTGAATTAAAGAACATTCCAAGTTTAAATGAAAGTCACAGATTCTACTCAAATATAACTTATTTTTTATGTGATTAAATTATTTTCAACTTTTCTCATGACCTCCTTTCAAATGATCTTTCTTAGGATTCCTTTTAATCATCCTAACAACAACATACACAAATAAAGGGGGCAAAGTATGCTTCTATCATGACCTTTAACAATGAGCCGCCTCGGTCTGTGTTCTATCAATTACTATAGTAATCAAAATGTGATTTCACAATGCAAGAATTCCATCTTTTCCACCTTTCTCATCAGTATTGTCAGCATCACATGGAACACATTGTGGTTGTGTGTGTGTATTTGTGAATTCATTTGAGTTTCTGGACGAACTTTGGACCGCAGGTCTGCCTTGTAGCCTGGGGAGTGAATCTGGGGTCTCTTTCCTGGTGATATTCGTGCAGTTGATTCCTTGGATCACACTCTGAGAGGCAAATTCTGTATCAAACTCTGCTTCCTCTATGTAGCTTTATCAGAACTCACACTTCATCCGTATTCCTCACCATTTTGGAGTCTTTAGGGAACCAGTGACTGACTTGTTAACTTTTCTTCAGTGGTCATATTTTTCCATCATACAAAGGCAAAAATGCAGGAATCCCATCTTGCATGACCACTGTGCAATCATTGCCACATTTAGAGTAGGTGACGTGTTTTACTCACACAATTCTTATAATCAGATATACTTACTGATTTTGTAGCATGTATTAAAAAGAATAAGACTAACAAATAGTCCATCTTTTCAGTCTTCCACTCTGCTTTTTTGCAGAATTTCAAACTTATATTTTAAAATGTAGTAGATTTTATGCTTTAAACATATCCTAAGCACTGACTATTAGGCTGTAGACCTCTTTTCCTCTTAGAAAACTCACCACTGTGAGTTATTTTAGATTTAGGATGCAATATACAAGGAGACACATTGTGATTATACGATTAATCACCACCACAAGGCCCATTCAAACCTCTCAGGACCTGTAGTATGTATTCAGTGTGATGTAACTGGCCTAGGGATTTCCAGCTGTAGTCCAGGATTACCAGATCTCTATGGCAACAGGACCTAAAAGCCTCAGTTGCCCTAGAGACAAGATCTTCTGAGCACAGATGCAACTTTCATGAGACTTCAAACGAAGAAGCTTACCCTTGCATACCCTTTGGAAAGAAACACCTGGTAACTGACCCAGGCCGAATACAGGTGTTAGAGAGGGGAGCAATCCCCCCACTTTCAGGATGGCCTCCAGAGGAGCCCTTCTGTGGAGGTGGACATCCGCACCGTGTTTCAGGCCCCTGCTAATGTTTTAGTTCCGTGACCATCTTGTAAACTACGTGACCATCAGATGATGTCTGTGATACAAAGTGGAGTAAGAGAAAAATTTGCCTTTAAGGAAACTGATAAGTAGGAAACATTAAGGCATAATGGAATTATAAGATGTTTTTGTTGTCTTTAGAAATAAAGTATGTCAAAGTCATATAAAGTAGCATTTGGACTTATAGAGCAACCTTTTTTTGGATAGCATTAAGTTTGAATATTTTCAATTAATGTGTAATACCTTAATGTTTCATTTAATCATTACCACAATTGTATAATATATTCAATGCAATGACTTTGACGTAGCCGTGGAAGACATCATAATTATGCTTGTGAAGATAGTGTTGCTAGTGTTTAGTGAGAGTTTACTTGTTATTGGGGGATTGTTTGCTCCAAAATTATTTTTACACAGCTTAATCTTATTACTTAATAAAGCTTTTTTTTTTTTTGTTTTATGCCGGGGATCGAACTCGTGACCTTGCACTTGCCAGGCAGATATTTATGCTGCTGAGCTAAATCACTGGCCCAATAAACTTTCAAGGACAAAGAGTACAGTATAAAATAGTCAAAGAAGTATGTGTTTTTCTGAAAATCCAGGGTATTGGCAGAATATTTTCACTTCCAAATTTTCAGTAGTCTCCAAGCTCATGAGCAGTGAGATTTCTGCCGTCCTTAATACGTAGTTAACATGTAACATCATCTGGTTTGTAAGTAGGTTCTCTAAACTAGTATTTTGAGAAGTCTCAGTGGTCATTGATGGCATAAAGGAGCATCCTTTTGCTCAGCCCAATTAATTTCATATAAGTGCTCCATTTAAGCAAATTTTTTTTATTTTTATTTTTTCTTCCTCTCCAAGTATTTTGAGACCAACTGTCCTGTTTTTGGCATGGGTTAACATACTAGTGACCTTAGGATTGAGCCAGTGTTGCTCTTGGCTCTTAAACTTCTGGCACATTCCAAGTTTATAAACTGCAAAAGGCAGACCACAAAAATGGCATTTCACCAATGTGACCCACTTCTTCCAAAGAGACCAGAAGTGTCAACTACAAGTTTATCAGAAGAAGCAATTCCCTGAACTCCATCTCTAGAGTCATGGACTGACATTTTTTTTGTTGTTGTTGTTGTTGCTGGAAAAGACTGAAATCAGACAATGGCATTGTTTAGCTGAAAAGAAGTAAAGCAAAATACTGTGGGGCACATTAGCAGTTTCTGCCTCACATACGCCTCCGCATGCCCATGGGCATGGTACCCATACATTTGTATTAGGTGAAGAGAAGAAAAAAAGGCTGCATTTTTTTAGGTGCTAAAAAATTAGAAAAGGAATTTTATTCATATATGTGATATATCATTTTCACTTCAAAATATATGATTTTTGTGGCTGTAGAAAATAAGAAATAAAGTGTGGCCCAGCAATCTAACCTATCCATTACTTAAAAAAAGAGATTGGATTGCTTGATTTTTGAGAGCAACCATAGGAGATGCACACCACGTATTAACACCAAACAGTGTCATGGACAAAGAGAAAATATTCTTTTCATAAAGCTACACATCAATTAGAAGAAATAGTATATTAGTAATTACATGAGAAGAGACTTTTGACAGCTTTTATTTTTCTTTCAAGAAAGGACATATTTACCAAAAGTAAATTGAAACTCTATTGATTTTTTGAAATGCAATACATTTTCAAGTTGACATTTAAACACATACCCATGGTCTAATAGTGTTATTGAACCAAAATGCTATTCTTTCATAGAGATAAAATAGTGTATTACTGGAATAAAGAGTCTTTCTGTTAGAAAGTGGATTTACTTTTAAAAAGTTTTAAAAATATGTAATTGTCAACTTCATACATCAGTTTGACTGGCCAAGGGCAATCAGGCATTTAGTCAGACATCACTTTGGTGTGTCTGAAAGGAGGGTTTTGGAGGAGATTAATATTTGAGCTGGTAGATCAAAGACAGTGGACTGGATTCCTAATGTGATGGCCTGTCTCTGATCAGATGAAAGCCTGCATAGAACAAACTTGCCAGCTCCTCCAAACTCAGGAGTGAAAGCTTCCTGCGTGAGAGGTCTCTTCCTGACTGCAGACTTGAACCAGAACCTGCCCTGCTTGAGTCTCAGCCTGTTGTCTCTTGGGTTGCAACTTCAATCTTCAGATCTCCTTTGCCTCTTCTGAGTCTGCAGCTTGTTCCTACAGATGTTTAGGTTTTTCAGTCTCTGTAATAACCAGAGCTAATTATTAGAAATCTTATTACATACCTATCCTTATGCCTAGATCTCTACGTCTTTGTCTCCTAAGTATTCTGTTTTCCAGAAAATCCTGAGTAATTCAGTGTTTCAGAGGTTCAAATTTCCATTACTTTAATTAATTTTATTTCTGTCTTTCTACTAACAAATATTACAGCTCATTGACTTCATTTAGAACATTAAGAAGTTATCTCAGATATTCTAGTATGGGCAAAATCTCATATATGAATGACATTCTTTTCAGGTTTGTTCTATTCAGTAGCCTGCGGCAAAGATTGAATTAGGCAATGCAATTTTGAATTAATGATGAACTTTACGAAACACTTAATAGTGTTTAACGTAACAACATTTTAAGGCCCAATGTGCTGGCACAAGCCTTTAATCCCACCACTCCAGAGGCTGAGGCAGGAGAATCATTGAGAGTTCGAGGCCTGAGCTACAAAGTGAGTTCAAGACCAGCCTGAACTGCATAGAGAGAACTTGTCTCAAAAAGACAGAAAACACAAAACAAAACAAAACAAAACATACTAATAGTTTGCAACCTTGTTTGGTTTACCAGTGAATGATGAGCTAATATAGAAAATAAGATATGTGATGTTTTATATATTAATTTAATTTTAATGCAATTACATTTTTATACATATGAAGATATACAATGAAAATAGCAGTGAACTACTTCAACATGATTCATATGTACACCAATAACAAATATCTATTGAATGCCTATTTGTGTCAGGTATTATTTTGGTTACTAGAAATCTAACAGTGAATACTTAATATTCTCTGTCCTTATGGACTTATATTCTAGTAAAAACAGACAGAAATTAGTACAGAAGTAAGTATAGTCTAGACAAAATTGCTAAGGGTTTAAAATAAATCTTACTTAGATTTTAGAATATGGCTACTTAGAAGTCATGTCACCTTGAACAATTTATTTCATTCCTTAAAGTCATACATTTTATCTTTAGAATTATGGTAATCATATGGTCACAGGAGAAACTTGTATCATGTGAGGAAAGATGTATTTAATTTTCCAGATTTTAGTAAGTTCACTTATTAGAAGTCAGAGGCAATAAAATGGTAAGGCAGATGAGTCAGAAGCACTTCTTTTAAACCAAAGTGTTCCATTCCCGTTTACTGAAGGAAGTGAACGTGGAGAAATGAATGCAACCACCGATCCTTGTTCTCAGTCTTGTGAGGATGAAGTCTTTGTCCAGATCGTTTTCGTTACTGATCCTGGACTCCAGATGCCACGTTTGAGGAGAGTAGACAAAGAGGTTGTGTTTCCATGGACACAATCTGGACACACAGCTTCTCAGGAGCCAGCCTTCCTCCTTCTTTTGTGCCTGAGATGATTGATTGCGATGACATCTAATTACAACTTTCTCATTCTCATTTGCATCACTAAGGGACTGGCTTCTTTATTCACCATTAGTGATACCACAACATAGCAAGCCAGAGAGAATTTCTCATGACATAATGTGGGAAGCAGAGACAATAGAACACTGTGCTCCTTGGTATAACAGATTTAAATTGCCTCACGGGAATGGAACGGCTTAAACTTGGCTCTAACGGGCTCTCCTAGTGACACGCGCAAAATTTCCAGCTCTGAATATTCATAGATGACAAAGGATTGTTGCAGGGAGAAAGGTCTGGAATCCTCCAAATCACTACAGGCAGCGTTACTGAGGGGTCCTGACTATGTCTATGCTTACGCATGCATTTGCTGATCTGTGTGACGGTGTAGGTGTGTATGTGCGTGCGCGCACACACATACACACACACACACACACACACACACACACATACAGACACACACACACACACAACAGAGAAGCACCCTAAGTTTGGGATGTGTATTAATGAAAAAGCAGGTGTATTAGGATTCTCCACGGATGCAACAAATAGGCTGTATGAGAGTATCTGTGTTTGTCTACATTTTGATAATGTGATATTTTATTAAAGGATTGCTTCCATGATGATGGAGCATTGTGGGTCTAAGCTCAGCAGAGTGGGTTGGCAAGGACAAGGTGAGGAATAGTGTTCTTTTTCCTTTGCAAGACTAGAAAGCTGGGAGCAAGGGCAGTGGATGTCATAGACAACGGGAAGGCAGCTTGCTGGATGGTTCCCTCTGGCTGGGAAGACTGATCATTGTGTTCCATGCAGATCTTCTACTAATTAGATGGGGCCACCTACATTCTGCAGGGCATTCTACTTAGTCAAAGTTTGCCAGTTTAAATGTTAACTTCACCCAAAAAGCACTCTCCAAGTTGACACACGAAATTAAATATCACAGCAGCATATGGACAGAATGCAGCACTACATAATTATTGTGAATATGTATTTTTTCTTATTTTTGAATGTCTCTGTGCTTGCATGGTGTGTGTGTGTGTCTATGGGCTGTGGTTGAGGCATTTTTGAATTCTTAGCTTATTATAATAACAAAATGTAGTATTATCCTTAACAAGTTTTTCAAACTGCAAAGTTTACTCTAAACAGCGTCATTCCACTGGCTGTGGCTCTCAGATGCCTCCTGGAGAACCAGTGATGTGATCCACAGCGCTACGTGTAGCATGAGTTTACTGTCATCACGATCACGTTCATAGCATCATGGGGTTCGAGAACATTTATGTGGATCCTCCTTTTCTCTTCCTCCTTGACATTTTCAGCATGAATGTGGTCTTTCTTTTAAAACTGCATGTAAACATAAATAGCACCCTGCTATTGAGGAAACATGCACAAACTTTGAGGCTCGTGGAAGAGTTCCTGATTTTCGTATCAAATATCTAGTATTATTTCTGAACACATCCAATTACCCTTTATCCAAATTAGACTTTTAGATCAAAATTCTGAACCTACTAATTTAGTTGTAGTCAGTAAATAGTACAAGAAATGGCTGTGATGTACTAATAAGCTACAGTATGTAAAATTAGAGTATTACAAAATTTTGTAGTATTACTACAAAAAATATAACTCATTCCATGAGAATAGGCATCACTTTTTTCTTAGTGTGTAGTTCTCTGGCTTTATGCTAGATTTGTAGTATAAGCCTATTTAACTGTTGATATTCTGGGGGACACTTTGGGAAGGATGCCAGGTCAGAAGGGAACGCATTGCTTAATACTGCTGGAAACTATGTAAATAAACCTTCACTGTACTTTTTCATTCTAAAATCCAGGAGGTAGGTTGAAATGTGATAAGCACTCAATAAGTATCCTTTAAATTAGTTGTGTCTAGTTCCTTTTAAGTCTTGCTGATTGGCAGGATTTAGAGACAAGAGAGTTACAAACACAGTACCAAAATTTATTTCTTCCTTTCTATATTAAAATGAGTCAAAACACTTTCTCTTTGTCATATCTTTTTGTCAAAAATGTGTTACATTTTGGATTCTGTGAGGGAATCACTGCACCCTTGGCACTAATGGGAAAGAAGAAACCCATAGTGTAGGAGGACAACTACTATTATATTTGAGGCATTAAATGAGTGGTGGAAAATGGGAAATAAAGTTCTCAAGGTAGAAATGAAATAATTCATATACAATGTAATTGAGCTAAAGTAAGTTTAAACCTAAACATCTAGTAGGGAAACATTACTAGACATTTTCTGCCGAGAGCTTTTTTGCAAAAGTGCTTTTACCATATGCTTACGAGCAAAAGTCTCTAAAAATAGTTTCTAATTAAGTAGTCAAAATAGTAATCTGCTGAACTATAATAATCATTTCACCCTAGATATTTACTTTAAAAAACATGTTGTAGGTCTTACATGTATATAACTTAAGAAGATAACTAAAAGCAATCTGTTTGATACATTAAAAATTCTGTTTAAAAAAAGCTGCAGGGAAAATTTTATATAAAGTCTTTCTTGTTTTACTTAGAGAAAGATAATTCTGCTGCAATTTTCAATGCACAGAAGATTTGTCTTAATTTTACTTTCAACCCCTCAAAGCAATATCATGAAGATATTGCAGATATTCTACATGAAAAGATAGACAGTAATAGAAAAAAAGATGCTTTTACAATTGTTTGAATCTCTAAGGTAAATCACTGAAATAGGATCCAAGGAAGATAATTTCATAACCTTTTGGTTATAATCTGTAGAGAGAATAAGATTTAGGATTTAAAACCCTCTTTTGTGGAATGAAATGTTCTTCCTAAGCGTATGTCACAAAATAAGTTGCCAGTCAATTTGCAAAGTCAACCAAATTCACATTGCCCATTTCTATGAATTATATTTTTACAAGTGGCATTCGCACCATTTGCACATTGGATTTTCTATATACAAACTCAATTATTTGGCTCATAAGCCAACAAGTGATCATTCGAAACCATAATTTCATACATAAACAGGTTTGCTACAATCCAGAAGTTAATCATGCTCAAATGAATTCATTAGCTAACCAACATATTTGTGATAAGTCTCCAATCTGTTAGCTACATGAAATTGTCTGGAATTGAATTGTGTTGATGTTGGAACCATACGGTAATTTTTTTCTTCTTTGCTAGCAAATTTGGAAGATCACTTGCTATAACTTTTCATTATTAAATTTTGATTAAAAAGTTTTTTCTAAAGATTCATTTGGTTTCCATTTCAAATATATACAAATATAAAATGCTTGAAATATAACAATTTAATTGTTTCTAAAGGTTGTTTTTTGTGAATAAATTAAAAATGTAAAAGAAATATGCTTATGCAAAGACTAAGTATTATCTATACATAAAGCATTTTAAGAATCACTGGGCGGGCAAGGTTAGAAATGTCTACATTTAAAAATTCCTTGGGAGTTTCTGCCAAATGGGAAAAATTAAATGTTGATGATTAAGTGGAGAAAAATAAGAAGTTACTCAGATGTAAATATTCAAACACATAACATAGAAAATACATTTTAACAGATCATTCATGTTACTTACAAGTTTTAACAGTAAGTGCTAAAGAACACAGGAAATGAATATTTGAGAAAATATGAAGCTTTAAAGTCAATAGAGGAAGAAATACAGCATTTTAAATACAGAGAATGCACTTTCTTGGTTAGAAGGTGTGATGAATAAGAAAAATAAAAAACACTGATGGTTTGGAAGTAGATTTTGCTTGCGCAAAAACAGGAGTTGGGATTGTCTTCTTATAGTCAGGTCAGATTATGGAAAATATTACAAGAAAGCTGAAAGTGTCACACATTTTATAGTTGATATGGTTCAAACACTGAAACTTTAAAAATGCAAAGGAAACTTTTGCTTGGAAGAATTAATTTTGTATACATAGAAAGGCATTAAAATTTAAAATGGGAGAAGATTGTTATTATGGAAAGTAATAAAAATAGATGCTAAACATATGAATAATTCTTCATTAATTTAGAATAAATAAGAATGAATGAATGAAAAACCATAAATACCTAAAGGTGATATATAAGAAAGCAAAAAGATAACAGATGATTAAATGATTAATTAGAATAATAGTATAACAATAAAGGAGTCTTGGACAGGAGGAATCAATATTAGCAAAATGGCCAAACTTCCAAAGCTGTTATATAGACTTAATGCAATCCCATTTGAAATACCAATAACATTCCTTACAGAACTGGAGAAAGCAATCTTAAAATTTCTATGAAATCATAAGAGTCCTAAAAACGCAAATACCATTTTGGGCAACAAGGAAAAACACAGGGGACAAAACATATCCCAGACTTCAAGTTATACTACAAAATTGTAGTAATAAAAACAGCATGGTATTAAAAAAACAAATGAGCTCATCAGTGGAAAAGAATAGAAGATGTAGAAACAACTCCAGGCACACTCAGCTATGTTCTCTTTTTTACAAAGTGGCTAAATCTCTCTGGAGGAAAGATAGTCTCTTTAGCAAACTGCTAGGAAAATTGGCTTTCCACAAGCTGAAGGTTGAACCTAGACCTCTATAGCTCAGCATGCATTAAACTAAAATTAAAATGAATCAAAGATCTAAAGATTAGAACAGAAATACTCCCCAAATAGGTAAAATGTTGAAGGCAATACTCTTCAAGACATAGGTGTAGCTGAATAAAACACCAGTTGCACAGGAAATAATACCAAGAATCAACAAATTAGATCACTCAAATTAAAAAGTTTCTGCACAGCAAAAGAAACCACCAAAAAAAGAAGAGACAACGTACAGAATGCAAAAATAATTTTACCAACCACCGCTCAGACAAAGATCTAATATCTATAATATATAAGGAATTCAGTTAGACATGGTGGTTGATGCCTGTAATCCAAGTACTTGGAAGGCTGAGGCAGGAGGATCATGGTGAATTCAAGGCCAATTTAAACGACATAGAAAGATTATGTATTTTTCAAAAAATAAAGCAAGAGGCTGGGGATTTAGCTCAGTGGTGTAAGCGCCTGCCTGGCAAGCATGAGGTTGTGAGTTTGATCCCTGTCTCTCTCTCACACACACACACACACACACTCAATCAAAAAACCCTAAAAACCAAATAAGGGGGAGGAGAATATATAAGAAACTAAAAAAAAAATTAACCCCACTCTAATTTAAAGACCCAAATAAAAAATAGGAAAAGGAAGTGAATAGACACTTCTTTGATAAAGAAGTAAAAATGGTCAATACAATACAAATATGAAAAAAATTCAATATCACTAGCCATTAATAAATTGAAAATTAAAAACAACACTGAGATTCCATCTTACTCCAGAAAGAATGCCTATCATCAAGAAATCAACAAAAACAAATGCAGGCAAGCTGTGGGGAGAAAGGAAGATTGCTCCATTGTCAGTGGGAGTGTAAACTGATGTAACCACTATAAAAGCAGTATGGAAATTGATCAAAACCCTAAGGGCAGAAATTTCACCTGACCTAGCTATTCCTTTTGTAGGTATCTTGCCAAAAACATTACAGACCTCATACCACAGTGACATACACAAATTCATGTTTATAGCAGCACAATTCATAATAGCTAAGTCTTAGAAACAGCTTCTATGTCCATCAACAGATGAATGGATAAGAAAATGTGGTACTGATGCACCATAAGGAAGCAGGAACTGGAGTCCTTTGTGGGAAAATGGATGCATCTCGAGAACATATTAATACATGAAGTAACTCAGGCACACAGCTTGATTTCACATATTTTCCCTTATATTTCAATATATATCAGGTAATAGGAAAAGACAGAGAGAGAGAGAGAGAGACAGAGACAGAGACAGAGAGACAGAGACAGAAACAGAGACAGACAGACTAGAGAAAGGTTTTATAATTCAGCATGGGCAATTTATCTAAAAGTTTACCTTGACTTACTGCAATTATGTTACATATTTTACATGTTCTTCCACCTACCAGTTCGGTTTTTGATCTGTATGCATGACAATTAACCTTATAAAGTCTTATAAATAAATGAATTTAATGCTGGAAAAATTAAAGAGGTAGAAGGGAAGACGGAAAGAAGGATCAAAGTGTATTGGTATGTGTACCGATTCCCAAAACCGTGTGCCACAAACATGTACTAATACAGTATAAGTGAAAAAAAATATATATATATATAATGAGGTCCTATTTTTTCAGAAAGGAAATCATATAAGAGAGTGCCGATTTCAGTAAAGAGCTATTTGTGCTTGCAGCACTGATGAGGTTTTATTTACCTGACACTGAAATGCCAGCAAAGCTGTGGTTTTGCTGAGGTATAAGGCTCATTATTGTTGGTGACAAGCATAGGAGTGTCAATTGTTTTTATTTTAATGAGATCCAAGAAACTCTCTAATTGCCATGCAGTCATGCATAATGCTTATTTATAACAAATAATAGTGCAATTTTACTGCCCATGTGCTTTTTCATCATAGGTCAGTGAAACATTTCAGGTAACCGATTTGATTCATGAGAACTGGCAACAGATCAGTCTTCATTATTATACAACTCCTATTAGGATTTGTTGACTTTTTAAAGAACCAATTAATAGACAAATACAATATTTCTCTTTGAAGTAGGCTCTGTTCTTCAATAGCTTTCTGAATTACTTTATTCATAAAATTTATTTGCATTTTTGTTTCAAGGAATGTTTTCAAGAAAAGAGGTATCAAATGACTTTCTCATCATTTTTCTTCGGTTACTTAGCATGAAAATAGTACAATTTTCAGAAAATGTATACCATAAATTAATTTCTATTCCCAGATTTCTGTTTTCAGAGGAATGTCTCTGATTTGACATTTTTTGTTTGCTTTCTGAGTGATTTGTAGATTTGCATTTTTAATTTTCCTATTCTCCAGAAACAATTTCTTTTTAGGAGACATAGAAATCTTAATTAGTAAAAGAAAAGTAAACTTACTATAGACTGAAATATTAGAATTCTCTTCCAAATTATGCAATAAAATGAAATTTAATATTTTAAGTTAGGTAAGTATAAGATTTGTATCCTAAAGCATGTTTTTCATGTTTTAAAAAGTATATACAAGATTTATGGCATGGTAAAAATATATAATACAAATTCAGCTTTTCTGAGAAATAATAGAATAATTTGATTTCAATATTTCTACTCATCCAAGTAAAAAGAAACCCTACCAAGTGTGTCATTCGAATATCTTTAACAAAGATACTTTGTAACAAAGTCACTTGGGCACAAAGAGAAAACAGGTGAAATTCCATTTGACCCAGTTAGACCTCTTTCTGAAAGAGACGGTATAGGAAAATGACACATGGAGATCAGTGTTTAGAGTAGCACAGTTCACCATCGCTGGACTACAGAAACAGCCTCGGTGCTCACTAGCAAACAAAGGAAAAAGACAATATGCTACCCTTACCTCAGGGGGTACTATCCAGTCTTACAGAATTTTGAAGATAATGTTAAGTGAGTTAAATCAGGTATGGAAAGTTGAATATTGCATAATTTCTTTTACATGAGAAATCCTAATTATAAATAAATAAATAAATAAAATAAAAGAGATGGTAGGAAATGGGGAGATAAACGTTTCAGATATAGGAGATGGGTACAGGAAAGGGGATAGAGGAGAGGAGGTATCAAAAGTGATCACGCTATGATATATATGCGCCAATTCCCAAAATAGTTACAATTGTTATGTATTATGAACATACGCTAATAAAATATTGGAAATACGAAAAAAGAAGAGGGCAGAAAATAATCCAGAGATTATAATAGAAAATAACTGCAAAAAACGATGAGAGTACAAGAGGAAAGAGTAAACTCATAGACCCCAGAATCTCTGAGGACAAAAATCTGGGACCAGGACCGTGGTGAAGTGGATATAATTATTTCAGGCTTGGTCCACTATGGAGAGTTGTGAGCCTGGTTGTACTTTTGTGAAAAGAAGCATAAGAACTGCCTGCTGCTGATGTGGAAACGGAGCAGCACAGAAGGACAGCAAAAAGCAAGAACTTCCTCTCCTTTCCTCCTGCCTTCTCATTTCCTGCTACAGTGCCGTATTTAAAGTTAAGAGGAAACTGATAAAAAAATAATAATTCACCATACTCTTCTGGCCACCAGTATCAGAATACAACATTGAACCATTATGTGACCTGATATGAGAAAGCAAACACTAATTTTCTTGCTAACAGATTTTAAGTCACCTGTACTAAGTCTCTCTCACCTTCTCAAAAGATGCATATGGAAACTCCAGAAACCATGGATCCGTTTCATGGCCCATCACAGCACTCCTGTTCATCCTCCTCCTGATTAGTCACAATCCCATCTGAATTTCATGAACCTTAAAAGCAGAAACAGAAAGGTCATCAACAATCCATACATACATAATCAGGGCGAGAACTAAAAAGCCTTGGAACTGAGAAAGAATGGGTAAATAAATGGTTTGCTATTTTGGGATCACTGTGACTGAAAATACTGATATTAAAGGTCATGACTGAAACATCTTTTATTGAAGGTAAGAAAATTCTATACAAAAATTAAAGGCTTTTAAAATTTTTTGTCTTTAGCTTGTAATATTATTGTTTCTCATTAATATAAATTTTCTATTTTAGGAATCTGAAAATGGTACACATAATCTCCCATTCCTGGCATGACAAGATTTTGAAGAATGAGACATATTTCAGAATTAATATCGTAAAAGCTTTCTAAATAATGAGCTTTTAAAAATGTATCGTTTAATTTACTGTAAATATGTTTCCGTGTTAATAGTCTACGTAAAGTAGTTATAATTGTCATTCAGTGATGCAGTTTGGAAGCTTTCGTATATGCTTAGCAGCATAGCACATCGGAACACTAAAGATCAGAGCACACAGGCTAAAATCAGAATAAATTCTGTCTTAATTTCCTGGGCATGTGAGTCTCATCATAGAAGAAGGTATAAATAAACAAACAATGTCATTAATAAGCTTCCTGGGCCGATAATGAATCACACTGTAGTAACCCAATTCTCCTCTGACACAGAATTTTCAGCGGCCTTCCACACGCTGGAGATAAACAGAAAAAATTCTTTCGCACTTTTGAAGTAAGTTTAATTTTAAACCACACAACCATGAACTCTTCAATCCTGAGAAGTAATGATCACAGAGGGAGCTCATCCTTTCATCCCGGAGCTGAAGAATTATTTTGTTTTCTGCAATTCTACTGGACACATTGTGACAGATCTTCAATTTCCATTTATTTTCTAATCAAAAAGAGTCATTTCCTCGGCACTGGTACTGGACTGAGTAGCTCAGAAGAAAGACACAGAATCACCAGGGGCGAAGTTTATGATTTTTGAAACATCAATTTTCTCTAAATTTTGTTGAAAAATTAACGTGAAAGCTAATTTACTTATCTGGTAGTGGACTCAAAGCCATTTGCATGAGAAAAAGGGTTCAGTGGGTGACCCTGTGGCTTTTCCGTTGCTACTAGCAACATTCACAGACAAGTCCTGCAGCTCTCTGTCCACACACAGGCTGGCTGTGAAGGGGAGGGAAGAAACAAAGTGGAAAGGACAAAAACTAAAAACAAAAATACACACACTAAACTAAGACTTTCTTCTAGCGAGAAATAACTCATTGTAAGTTCAAGATGTCAGCTGCAGTTTGTAGGTGGGCTTGTCACAAGTCTCAGGAGAGTGTGTATTTTCTCCCCACCACCTTGAGCACCCACCTGGGATGATAGTGGTGTCTGTAACCACTGGAATCTGTAACTATTCCCCAATTTCGTCTTGCCTGGTGATTACAATAGCATTCATTAAACCCTTACCTGATAAAAGCAGAACAGATTACAAGAAATTATTTCACATAATCCTTATAACATGATAGCATAGTTACTACTACAGTCTTTTCTTTAGGAATCTGAGGACCAGTGAAATCAAGTAAGCCACAGAAGTCTGGTCCTTACTTGAGCTACCATAGTGCCCGCAAATTGGGAAAATGTGTTTCTCCGGAGAAGCGCAGAGAAGGTCCCCAGGGCTGGCTTGCTGAACCCTGACTGACTTTCACTACGACCAACTCCAGAGGCCAGAGACGTTGGTGCAGTGGACACCTTGTACACAGGGTGGTGTCTCAACCAAGGCCTGCGGCAGATCTGTGGTTCAGCTCCTCCAAAACTTGTATTTGTCTCAATACACTCTGAGCTTCAACTAATCTTCACGAGTACTTCAAACACCTGATAGATTATCTCTCCTTCCACCAGACAGCTTTGCTAAGGCCTCTCTCTCAACTGAGCACTTCTTCAAGATCCTCGAGCACATTTTATAGATATGTCTGACGTGAATTTATCATGATTGTGACTGTGATATTTGCCTCAGTGATCTGTAAATATCTCCCCAGGAAAGCTTCCCTCAGAACTTACAGCGGAGGCTGTTAAGCATTAAGATTTCTATAAATATATGTTACAGGACTAAAGAGGGTACCACTACCCAGTACAAATCTGTTGAATGTTTCTCAGAAGTTAACAAAGTCTAAACCTGAATCCTGAATGCTGACATATGGAACAGCACTTTTTAAAAAGGATATACAAGCGAATACTTCCTTCTGTGATTTCATCCCAGCTAACCATATTTTAGAGAAACAATACAAGAGTTTAAAAGGTCCATGGAATGAAATCAGGGGCATGAATTCTCTCTTCTCCTGTACTGTCTTCTCTCTAGAAATTTCTCTTTTATGCTCTGTTTCCACTTGTTTGCATGCTGGTGTTCACTGAAATAAAGTGTTAAGCTATTACATAAATGAGGCCAAAGCACCTATTGACTTTCAAACAAACACCTTCATCTGAAAACAACTCGAAGTAGCCTCTGGCCCAAATGCATTTTGCTTTTCAGTATGACATTTAAAAGAAAGATAAGAAAATGGAGTGTCAATTTTTTAAAGTCACTGCTCAGTTGACATTTCTAAATAGCAGAGGATTATAAGAATATTAGATATGACTTGACTAATCATCTTTCATTTGACCTTAGTTTGTGAGCATATTTCTAATCACATGCGATCTAATCCTATTACTTTATCAGAGTTCCAAAATACCACTTACTAATATCTCCATGAGAAATTAAATATTCTATGTTTATATTTATATAAGCTACATTTAAAAGCTATGTATTTAAAAATTATTTTGTCTGTCATCTCAAAAGTTAACCTATTTTACATTAAGTAGCTAACCTATATGAAAATATGGGCCATAATATATTCTGACTGAGGTACCAAAATTGTTTTATTTTCTATCTATGTGTCCTTTAGCTAAAAGGTTAAAAAACACCTAAAAATTTTCCTATGTCTTAGTGGCATTTTAGACTCAAACTTTTATAATTTGGGAAATCTGCATTTTATATAAAACGTTCCAAGTCTTAGTGGAGTTATACAAGCCAGACTTATAACAAAACCAGAGAAATTTGCCCTGTATTCCAGTTTTTGAGTATACTTATGAGATTAAAGAATCAAACTCTTTATACAATTCTTTATTTCCAAAAATGTATGAATAATTGGCCAAAAACTGGCAAAGTTCAAGGAAATAATATCTATAAAAAGTAGCATATATATATATATATTATATAACCTATAAGAGACATAAATTCACATGCTAGATACTGTTAATCTGTTTCTCATATTTTAACTAATTTAACTATCACACAAACTATCAAGTAAACTCTAGCATATCTTCATTCTACATATGAGATCACTGTGTTACAAAAGGCATAACCTGCCCAGGATCATACAATAAATAATTACCTGGGTCCAGCCCCAGTGTGGCAGCTGAATCCATGCTCTTAAATTCTTTCCTCACTAGCTTCCCGGCATTGTACAAAGTAAAGAAGCAAAGATGTTGCCTGTACATCTGAGCATCTGGCTCATTCTAGAGGAAAAGGAGAAGGGCTGGATGAATTTGTGTGTTCAGTTTATTATGACTGAAGCCAGTTCAGATCCATGATGCGCGCACCGTCACCTGCAGTTTCAGGCTAAGGTGCAACGGACAGTGAGCTGGAGAACTGTGCTTACCAGGAGTTTATTCCCATGAGCTGCGGGGGTGCTTGTCCCACAGAAGGAGGCAGCCTGGTTCTCCGCAGCGGTGAGGAGCACAGGACCCTGGGTTGAGAGTCTGATTCCCTTTTGCTAATTCTGTGAAGTCAGGTAAGTTCCTCAAGCACCGTGTGTTACAGCTGCCTGATCTGTGGGAGGAAGCTAGAAACGGTACTCGATGCTGTTGTAGTGTAACTTAATGTTTAGGAAACATTTAGAGCTATGCTTGATGCAAATTAAGTATTATATAACTACCCTTAAATAATGATGAACTTAGGAGTTTTAAAGTTGAGTGTATCAGAAAGATTCAGTTTGGAGAGAAGACACGAGGTTAGTGCCACGTGGTGGTATCCCTTAGGAAAAGTCTTTGCCAGGCCACCCTTGAACTCGTGTGTGCTTACTAGGGAACAACTTTAAATTCACAAACAGTGTTTTTTAGAAAAAATGTAGAATTGGGCTGAAATGTAAAAGACGCTATGTCAGACATAGTCTAAAATACACGCCGGCTTTAACTTTTGGCCTCAATATAGGAAATACAGCTCCTCTATGAAGGCGAAAAAAAAAAAAAAAAGGTGTGGGGGAGTAGCAGAAGTTTTGGTACCAGAGAGGAGCCTGAGAGAGACGCCTCGCCAAGCCTGTACCCCTGATGATGCGCGGGAAGCAGCCACCATAGAGCGGTCCGCGGGTCACAGGGAGGAGCAGCAGTGGACTGCAAATGTCACTTGAGAGTGTTCATATTTCTCAGGGGTCTGATGAAGAAATCCGGTGGAGAGATCCTAAAACTCTTGCATGCTAACTCCATTGTATGTAGTTGGAAAGAAAGTAAACCTGGGTTAAAACCAAACACACACGATTCCTTCCTTCTCAAGGCCTGCGGCAATCTATTTAGAGAGGTAGTATTTCCACCTAAAATCATAATTAACACACTCATGCCATCGGGTTTCTGTAAATGGAAGTCCTGTCTCTTTTTTTACAAAGCTTAAAGTATTTTTAGAACTACTAGAACTATTTTCTAAGATACTGTGCTACTTAGAACTATTTTCTAAGTTACTTTAGCCTTGTCTCCAAACTATTAGAGGCTATTAGCAGGTCTAATTTTGTATTTGTGTATATTTGAGTTTTGTAGGCTCTTTGTTACTGTATTCTCTAGCTTTTAGGTAGGAGAACATTTGAAAAGGATAATGTGTGTGTGTGTGTGTGTGTGTGTGTGTGTGTGTGTATGTGTGACAGAGAGAGAGAAAGAGAGAGAGAGAGAGAGAGAGAGAGAGAGAGAGAGAGAGAGATTTCTTATGAATATGAACTGCTTTCCTAACAGTGAGGAAACCATCTGATGTTTGCATCTTTTATGTTAAAATCCATTCCAAAATGAGCTAGGAAATGCTCTTCATGTCTGTTTGCTTAATATTTCTTCCTCAAATTTTATTAAGTTTTGTGGTTTCATGACACTGCTAATCTTAACTAAAATGATAGTGAATCTTCTGGGTTGGGCAAAACTTTTTCAGAGTTTTGCTAGATATTTTTCATGATCGGTGTGGTTGATGTTTCAGTCTTCATTCTTCATTTTAAAACCTATGTACTGGAATCTTTTCCCTGATAATCTAAAAAATTTAAAAGGGAAGAAAAATATATGAAACAGAAACATTACCCACAATACAATTCAGCAGCAAAAATGTTTCCTTAATTTGACATACTCTTCTCTAAAGTCGGCTTTTTAAATTGATAAATAACCGGATTGTTCTCTCATTTGAAAACAGACACAAATGTGAGGAAGGCGGATAGAATTCAGGTGTTATGATTTGAGGCCAAAGGTCCAGAAGCATTAGTTGTTTGAATCCTAGGTTGTGAGTGTAGCAGAGAAATACATTAAAGGAACTGAAAGCATTCAGCAGACACAGGCTAGTAGGTCAGGGTAGTGGGGGCGGTGGTTTAAAAGCTCATCTTCCTTATAGTTTATCATCTACACTTCAGTGATCTTTATGGAAATGACCAATAAGTCAGACTGGTACAAATAAGTCTACTGAGGTAGTTCCTAATACCCATTCTTATCAAATTGAATCACCGTGGAACTAATCTTCTACAAATTATTTCAGAGTTGACATTTTATGTGCACATTAAAGCTTCCCGGAAAGGGCCCATCAATCTGGAGAGAGGCTCAGCTCATCGCCGTCAGGTTTCAGCTTGGTATTTATTAAGCCGAGTCTGTATCTCCTTCAGCGCCCAGTGAGACGTGGCCATTCCTAAGTGAAGCAGGTAGAGGCAGCAGGAGAAGTAAAGCAGCCAGGAAAGAAATGGGAACAGTTCTGGTTTTACAAGTGCTACATTATACAAAGGTATTTAATAACGCGTTTGTCAGCATTCTGCATTCATATACATACGTAGATAACTCTGGGTCCGCATGTTTTTAAAAGGGCCTCATTGTGCATGGTGACTGTCAGGCTTTGTAACTCTTCACTCGATTAAAATTCTTAAAACCAGGGGCAGAAATAATCTTTGTTTGATCATTATGAAACATGACAGTCCTGAGATGGAAGTTCTGTAGGAAGATCTAAACATGTAAGAACTATAAACTAATTTAGCACATTTTTTTGAAGCTTGTAAAGTGTTACATTCAGAACTTTAGAGAAATGCAAAGATAAATAAGAAATTGGCACCAGGGAAACAGATCTTTTGCAAATGGGAAAGGAAGAGGATCTAGAGATAAAAGGAAGGTGGAGGAAGAAGAGGGGAAGGTGGATAAAAAGAGTTAAGCCGTATTATGTACACCTCCTTACTCCCCACGATGAACGCAAACATTATGTACTGTAAACACGTACCACCGAAACAAAATAGATTTCTCATTTAATAGTTAAATTTCATAGACAAGAATAGAGGAGAGAAAAGGAAGTGATTTTAGAAGAGACAACTGGATAGCAAGACCAGCTACCAGTAAAGCTATCGCTATTATGTACAAGCAGATTAACCTATCCCTCATGCCATTTGTTTACCTGTACTTTTAGAAAGAGCGTTATCCGACACACACATCTTTTCTCCTTCGAATATTTAAAACTGTCCTGACAAATAAGTAAATTATTATTAAACCTGAGTTTCACAGGAAAATGTTGAGGGTTACAAAAACTGCACCCTTCTGTGAAGTTCCGCTTTGGCCCTTGGCGTTGTCACTCCTAGGTTGAGGGAATTACTGTCCCCTCACGGCATACAGTTACGTGCCTGGAATACTTGAGAATTATTCATTTGCATATATGCCAAGAACTGGCTTCTGGCTGATAAGACAAAAACATTTTTGCAGTTTTTATTATATTTAATATTCTCTAGTAAATGTCTTATTTCTTTGATCCTTGTATTGGTATGGACCCACCTAAATAACAATATTGTGCATGCAATTTCATTTCCATTTCTTTGTTCATTCATAATCACTAAGTTAACTATGATTTCTGTAGCATTAAATCTTAAATACATTTTACGACATTTTAACCTAGCACTAAGCAGCGCTGTACACTCAGCAGTTCACTTCCTCTCTCCCGCATTCTCACTCTGTTCTCCTCTTACCTCTTCTATAAACTTCCGCCAGTGCCTCCCTTCTGAACAGATATTTGAGTTTGTCAAGTGTTTCCTAAACCCTTTTTCTCTGTGTTTACTCAAGGGAATCTCTTCATACTCCCTGCTTTAATTATTAAACTTAAGCAGATGATCTCTAGATTTAGATCTCAGTCTAGACCTAGCTCTGAACACCATGGCCAATGTAAGTGTCTGCCTTGGATGTATGAGACACACCTCAAACTCAACATGGCAAAGATTCAATTTATTGTCATTTTTCTTATATGTTAGTTATTCTGGTAATGTAAGTCATAAACAAATTAATGGCGTTCTGTTAGTTTCTTGGACAACTGACAAATGGTGGCTTGATTAAAGTCATAAAGAAAGAATTCAAGTGAGAATATTTGACTTGATGGAAAACACTTCAGTTTTCTGTCATCTCATGTAGAAAACATTTATGCCAAACTAATTAATTCAGGCAGCACTGATAAAGTATTTTGAGTGCTGGTAATTTGAACCCTTCAAAAGTTCCAACACAGTTTCTTTTAAATAAATTTTTAAAAATGAATAATAAAAAATGCTTGACACTATTTATTAAAATATATAAACAGAGACAATCAATAAGATAACTACTGTGCCTAAATAGACAATTATGTGATGACTGAATACAACACAAGTAATGAGAACATTAATTCTGAATTTTATTCTTGAATGCTGTTAATATGATCCCATTGAAGTCAATGTTAATCAAAGTCCCATGCATTGTAAAAGGAATTTGACATATTTTCATTTGTTTAGATATTAATAAATGAAAAATACTTTGTTTCTAATTATAAACTATTTTGATGCACTTCTATGTTTAATATCTTTGTGGCATTTAGAAACTATGCTATTCATTATCACTGAATAAAAAGAATATAAACTTGATTGTTGAAATTATTATCATACACTCTTGTGAATATGACCTAAGAGGAAAAAGGTAACAATGCTATGTCATTTGATATGGGCTACTTAGATCAGGAAGAAAATATGTCATCCTCTCTCAATATCATTTTTCTAGTTTTCAAGTGGAGTATGTCTAATTTTGCTATTGATAAAATGAATTGTTTAACAATTTTATCTTATAATAAGTATGTAGCTAATTAAAAACAATTGTAAAATATGTAAAATTAGATGTTTTTAATTTTGGAGGAATTTTTAAATTTCTTGTATTTGTCTTTAGCGGAAGTTGAAATTTATTTAGTTTTTGCTGCTTGATATTTTTCGTGATATTTCCAGATATAATTAATTTTTTTATTTGACAAGTATGTATGCAAATGTGTACATACATCAAAATACTTTGATGCATGAATGCATCGTAGTGGGCTAATTCAGGACTTTTAACAAATATCATGCCTCACACATAGTGATCATTTGTTCACATGTATGACTAACACAAAATCTACTCCCTTAAACATTTTCAAATATATAGTATTTAAAATACTATACATTTCAAATATATAGTATATGGTTGTTAACGATAGTTTTATGCCATACATTGGATTTATTGAAATTGTTTCTTCAGTGCACTTGAAACTTTGTGTTCCTTGGTCAACATTTACCCAACCCCTTAAACTCAGATTCTGGTAAGAACCATTGTATTCTTTGGCCGTGGGTCACATTTTTCTAGACTCACATAATGAACGAAATTATGCAGTATTTGTCATTCTAGGTCTGGCTTTTTTCTATTATCATGATCTGCTCCAGGTTTACCCATGTTGTTGAAAAGATTTTGTTTTCTTATGGTTGAATAATATTCCAGTCTGTATATAGAATCTCTTCATTAGTTCACTGGAAGATATTTAGTTTGATTAACTATTCTGACTAGTATGAATAATGCTGCAGTGGACATGGGAATGCAAATGTCTCTTTCACGTATCAATCACATTCTTTGGGGACATACCCGTTATTGAAAATGCTGGGTCATATAGTTCCATTTTTAGTTTTATGAGCACTTTCCTATTGTTTTCCACAGTATCTGCACCAATTTCCCTTCCCATCAATAATGTGCAATGATTCCTGTTTGTCTGCACCCTTTCGAACATTTGATATCTCCTCTTCTTTGATAATAACTGCTTTAATAGGTATAAAGTGATGACTTCTTTGGATTTTAATTTACATTTCATTACTATCTAAGGATCTTGGTCATTTTCTCACATAACAATTAGGGGTTGGTTTGCTGTCTTTTGAGAAATATCTATTTGAATATTTTGCCCATTTCTGTTTGTTTTCTAGCTGTTGACTTTTAAAATTTTCATAATGTATCTTAAATATTATTCCCTTGTGAGAAGTATTCATTTTTTTTCAAGTAGTCCTGCTCTCGGTGGGCTCTATTATTTTTAAATTCTATTTATTGTATTTTTCATTCCAAAATCTCTTCATCATTTTAAAAAAAATTTGCTCCTTAGTTGAAAATCTCATGATTATTGTTTTCTGGAGTGTGTGTGTGGGGGGGTGGAGATGCAGTTCAGGGTCTTCTACATGCTAGGCAAATGTTTTACCACTCAGCTAACTTTGTCTCCTTCTTTGAATTGTTTCTATATCATTTTTGAAGATCATTGTGCTTCTTAAAACAATTATTTTGCTTTTTCCCAAATAGCATATCTCCAGTTCACTGGAATCAGCCCCTTAGAAATGTGTTTTTTCAGTGGTGTTATTTGCCCTAGGTATTTTATCTTTTTCATTGCACACTGATGTCTGTGTGTTGGTTGGAGAATTCACCTCCTCTGGAGTTTTGGGATGAGGCTTGTAGTGGTAAGAACTTCCCCCAGTGAGGTGCAGGGAAAATGCAGGGGTTCTCGCAGGGTGAAGAGTGGTGGCTCTGGTACCAGTGAGGTCAAATCTGAGCCACACGGTGAGCTGACACCAGGCTAAGACTGACATTAACCCTCAGGGCCAGTTCTATGCATGTCCACAGTGGCAGCATCAGTGTTTGGTGGTGCTGGGTACTAAGTTCCTCCTGATGTCATGTTATTCATCCTGGGAAGTGAGGCCAAGGTCCTACCTAGTACTGGGTCCAGCTCGACTACCCGTTCTTGGTAACAACACTGCTAGTAGAGAGTGGCATCCAGGGGCTTGCCAGGAGCTTAAGGCCTAACGGACAGGCATGGATGGACCAATTACAGCTCTGAGAGCCAGGTCAGCAGGGGCGCTGGTTCTCACTAAAACCCCTCGCATTAGCAGTGGGACATGAAATGTGAATCCTCGTGAGACGCGAATCCTCGTAGAATATCTGGGAATCAGGAGTGGGAGCTCCAGCGTCGGCGGTGCTCCAGTGACACTTGGGTCTGGTGGGTCCGACCTCTCTACAGTGGTGAAGCCAGAGCCTGGAGTGTGAGCAGACACAGCAAGAGCTTAGCTTAGGGCCTAGAGCACGAACTGGCGTGCGGTGAAATGTGCATGTTGTCTGAGGTCTGGGTGATTCCAGTACGGCAGAGGCTGGGTCGGGAGTGTGGGTGCCCAGGAGGAGCTGTGAATCCATACTTGAGAAGATTGCCAGTGCCGCTCTTTTCTCAAAAGGCCTCAGCAGTGGCTGCTCTGACACTGTGTTTCCTCACCTGAGAGTCACTGTTGGGGTTGCTTGTTGGTCAGCTGAGAGCCCTTAGATGTCAGGGTCTCCCTTAGAGCCCGCTCTGTGCAGATCAGCTCTTCCTTTCTGTTCCTCAGTCTCCGAGCATTTCAAATCTGTCAGCCTAAACTTTAAACCCTTCCATGTGGGTGTTGCTTGTTCCTTTTTCCTAATGTTTTGCTGCACGGACTGATGCACACACTTTGGATAATTTAAGTTGTGCATTAGTCTGCTTTTGTTTTTGGAGGATTACAGATGAGAGCTCGTATTTCCGATCCCCCATCATAGTGATGACAGCCTCCAAGTCCCATTTGACCTTCTCTGAGGAACACTGCTTTATATGCATATATGTGCTTCTGCCTCTGTGCATCACAAATATGTACAAAACACATATTTCAGTTTCTTTTAGCTCTACTTTAGAACTCCTATATTAGTATAATTTGCAGATTTATTTTATAGTTACCAAAATTATAACCCGTAACACATTTAAAAATAATAGTTTGTATATATTTACTAGGCAAACATTATTTATATGCGTTATTTTAGCTTTCAGAGGAAATAAACTCACGAGGTAAAATTTTGAAGACAAAAATCCTTTAAGTTCAGAATTTTCCTTTTTTTAACCTCATATCTAAATATTGAGCATTAGATCTGAGATTCAAATACAGGCCATTATACCTATGTAAATATTTTGATTAATCCTCAAAGAATGATTCCCTTTCTTTGTGCATATTAGAGTAGCTAAGAATACAATAGGAAGAGAATGTTATTGCAGATCTTATACTGTACTTGAAATGGAAAAGTGTACTTTGAATTTTCTTGATTTTGATTGTCTTTTAAAAATGTTTCTCTGTATCTTTCTCTCTTACATACACACTTTTCATATTCAAATTAGTTTTAGGATGTCCTCCTGCTCTCTAATGCAAATAAGACAATTGCAGGAACTTGGGGAGAGGATTCTCCACAAGCCTAGTGAATTGGCTGCAGTCCTGTGAGGAGAGGCAAGGCCAGGCCAGGCTGTACTTCCCTCTGGAGGGGAGTTTTCCAAGAGCGTTTATCACAGTGAGCAGCCTGAGAAGGCGGGGTATGCACTGTCTTGGCCTGCAGCGGGGGGGAAGATGCTCTTACTATAAAATACAACACAAACAATGTTGAACTCCAGAGCAAAGGCAAACCATGTTCACTGTGCTCCACAGCAAATTCGGTTTTCTAAACTCAGGTCCCTCTGCTGTGATGTCATCTGCTGGGGCCTCCTGGCCTTCTCACACTGCTTTCCTAGCAGACTCAAATGTGCCCTGTCTCTTGTCACCAGCTGTGCCAAGTGAGTGCAATGACTTGCCTCTGACACAGGGATTTATCACTCTTGGGATCGTGGTGAGACCATGGCAGGCTCACTTGTCAGTCTGCAAGCATGATAAAAATCTCAGAAATTTTCAAAAACTTCACATTCTTGAAAATATTCTGACTTGTTCTTTAATCAGCAGTGACTTTTGCTATTTAAATAAGCATTTCCAAATTTCTTCATCCATGAAATCTTTTTTAACTTCAAATGTTTATCATTACTCCACAACCTCATTTTATGATAGACATTTGGAAATCCTCATCTAAAATAGTTAAATGGTAAAGTTCTTTTAGTGATTGATCTTCTAAAAAGCAATTTGATTTGATAAAGTACTCTGATAAGCATAATGAAATTTTGTTTGATTCACTAAACCCAGGTTTTGTTTTATCATTTGGTACAGAAAGTCTTCCATGCCTCAACCATGGTTGACAGTTTCAGGTTAACTATTGATCATAAAGGATATATTCTTATTTCTCTCATTGCTGATTACCGATAGAAAGGGAATTTTGCCATGAAAGTGTCAGTTGTGATATTATGCATGTAGAGGAAAACAGGTAAGACAGCAGGTAATAAAGACATTTAGTTGGAGAAAACAGAATGATGTTATTTGAGTATAGTTAATGTGATCAACTCAGGTTCAGGATTTTCATAATTAAGAAGTGTGCTTCACAAAAAGATACACTGAATTTTACTAATAGATTATCATTTCCTATTTATTAAGGTATCTATTGGCGCTCCTATTTATAAATTTTGCCTATTTATAAATGGCAAAAACGTTTTGTACTTTAAATGATGTATGTAATAGAAATACATGACCAAAAAATGAAAAATAAAGTGTTTAGCAACTAACCCCTGTTCACTACATTTTCTTAATTACTACAGTGAAACTGTTCCTATCACATGAGGTAAATACTTTTGTCAGGTGAAATAAAATAAAATGAAAGAAGCTTTTTAAAATTAAGGGCTTCTTTGAAAATGTGATAGTTTTCTGAGCGGTGAAGCTATGACAGCTGTGAGAAGGGATATAATCATTTTGCTTCACAAATTGATTGTCACTCACTATTCTTGGGCCCGGTTAGTGAAACTTTGATTTTTCCCTGACTTTTAATATTCCCAGATGTTTTGTTTCTTCTCTCATTGTATTTTAAAACCACACATTAAAAAGATAAATTTAAAGTTTTAGCAAGAAATTTTTCATTTAAAATCATTTTACTTCTCAAATGGTCTAGGAACATGGGGTAGCCCCTGTTACCCCTGCTCCTTGTTTGTATCACAAGTTCCCTGGGGTCCAGACCCTCTCCCCAGCTCCCTAAAACTTGCTAGCGGTGAGAGCGGAAAGTTCTAAGGTAGAACACAAGCCAATGAGTGGAGTTCCAGCTAAAATATGCTCTTCAGGTAAGGGGCTTTTATAGACTTTGCCCAAAACGTTTCTCTACATATATTTGTGACTATAAAGGAAACATGTGCAGTTGAAAATGTATAAAATAAAGAAACATTCAACACACAAATAAAAATTTTACGTCAACTGACCATACATAGACAATAACTATTAGCATTTGATATGAATGAACAAATAAAGGTCCAGGAAAATGAGACAGATTTTTGATTTAGTTTTTATTTTTCCTTTTGTTTTAGAACAATGCTTTTCTTTTAACGTAAGGTCAGTATTTTCCCTATTCATTAGGTATTTCCTAGTAATTAGCTATTTGACATCTGTTCCTCTTCAAGGTTTTCACAAAAACCTGCTGTTTTCTGTGCTCAGAATTTGTTGTATGACTTATCTTCTGGCTGCTTCAATTAGTGTGTGGACAAAGCTGAGAGATAACCTGAGACTGATTATTTCGTAAATCTCTTTTATTTTAAACTGTTTAAAATTTTAAACTACACGTTTAGATATTTAGTAAGTCTCTGTATTTACTTGTAGAGAAGTAGGAACATTTTAATTTTCTTCTATTCTATTTTATTTGTTACATTCTTTATCTTCTTTCTGTTTACTAATCACTTTGGGCTTTTAGGGTTGACTTCGCCATTCTAAAACCTGCTTAATTTCTGTTTCCCTATCCTCTCGTAAAAAAATATTCTACCACCTGAAGGGTGAAAATCATCAGTGTTTTTTAAGTTGAATATCCTTGAATGAAATTAATATTTTTCATTTGTTTATAAAGATGTTTATTTTATGTAATTAATCTTACAATCTATGTATAATTTAAAGAAACTTTGCATGTATTTCTGATATATAAAACTTACATAGTAATACATTTAAATATACACTTGCCTTATTTATTATAAAGGTCATCATTTGTCAATAAAGAAAATTTCCGGTGCAGAGAATTAAATTAATAAAGCAACATGTTCTTGACACTACGTAAGGTGTGAATGGAAAATATGGTGGATATTTATTTTAGAGGGAATCACAGTAAAAGACACACTGCCATTAATATTCCTCATAATACTCCCCCTCGCTTCGAACACATTTATCATTATTTTCACTGTCTGGAGCAGTTCAGGAAGTTCTGTTTCATAAAGGTCTTTAGCTGCATTGTCCTGGCTGCATCGGTGGCCTGGATTTCATCACTGCTCTGATGTTGGGAAAAGCCAGTATTTGCAGGGCCGGACCCTCTGGGTAAGATGGGTGAAGACGCGCTGTAATGTTTTATGAGACCCTGTCCAAGGCATGGCATCGGGCCGCAGCATTCACTGTGCTTCTGATCACACCTCATAGAGACATGAAAAGGACTTCCAGTCCTGCTTCAGAAATGGCAAGGACAATAGCGTAAGTGTGTTGGAAGGGAGCGGAGTATTTTGAGGGGGCTTTGTGGCAATGTGCTTTTTACTGTCATAAAATTTTAGTTTAAATATTCATTTAATTTTAATATTTTGATCACACCTTGTAGTTCTTATTTCTAAGATAACTTTCTAACTTCTTCAGAGTCTCTGCATGTCCCCACTTTCATATGTTGAAACATTTGTATCCCATTGGGTACCGTTAGAAGTTGGGACCTTTGGGAGGTAAGTACCTCATGAGAGCAGAGCCTGAAAGAATGAAGTAGGCACCTATGTAAAAAATAGCCCGGAAGAACTATTTCCACTCTGCTACAAGGACCCAGTGAGAAAGTGGGCGTCTGGAGCCCAGAGCAGAGGCCCAGCGGTCACCGCCTCCACCCCACTGCAGCAGACCTCCCTCAGCCTCCAAACTGCAGGGCAGGCCATTTACATCATGGCTTCTTATTACAGCAACCTGAATGGGAAAAGGCAGGGTCCTTGGGTCCTCCTCTCTGTGCTTCCCGGATGTTACTGGTTTTCTACAGGACTGAAATCTGCACCTGTCAGGTCACTGTTTCCAGTGATTGTATGAAGTCCCTTGCCTTCAGGAAAGTATGCGCACTGTCTAGAAACGGGCATAGTAGTGCAGAACACCCCGTTTCCAAGGATCTGACTTGGGATGTCCACCTCTGTCGCAGGAAACTGGAAGTCTTGTGAAGAGTTGATTTCATAATCTACTTCCAATTTGAGAGCAACACTGGAGCAGAAATCTTCCACCTTTTTTTCAAGGCCCTCTGTCTTATTCCTGTGCGAGCCCACTGGTGACCTGTGACCACCGAGTTATGCGTTGTAGAATGTCGTCATCGTGGTCTACACCGGCTATCTTTGCCTTGTCATCACTCAAAATCCTTTCAGAGACCAAATATTGTTGATTCTATCTTCAGACATGCTTAATATACTCACATGTTTCCATTGCTACCCTTAACACTTTCAGAGACTCTACTGGAGGTTTCCTGTATGTATTGCTTCCCTGAAAGTATACTTTTGCTTTAATTAATAGCTTGTTATTATCATAGTGATGGCCAGTATCATGCAGGAGATTTTGCCTCACTATTCTCTTGATCTTTAGCTACACTCCAATAGCAAGGAAGGCATGGATAGGCTGATGCCTACCTAGGTCTTATTTTCAGGGAACCACAGTAGATGGTCTCACTACTCTCCACATAGTTAGGGGAATGCACTTAGAATGCAAATAAAATTGTTTCACTTCAATGCCCAGTGCCCTGTTTTGTAGTTTTATGTGTATCTATGTTTTATTATGTGTCCAGTTTTTAAAATTTCTTGAATGAAATGTTTATTATATTCCATTATGTGCAATTGATTCTATAAATTTTCCTTGGGTTCATTATGGAATATTTGTGAAATATTCTAAATTTTTTACATTCATACATGAGGACAATCATATATTCATGCTGTATTGATGAAATGAAAGAATTATGTGTTTTTTTCTCTAACTTAGCCTCTGAAACTCTTCACTGATAAAGTATGTGAAAAAATTAACTAGAAACACCAGTATATTCTAACATCCTCATAAGTGTTGTTTTCACTTTTTGAACTTTAAAATTTTGAGGCTTGAATCTCAATTAAGTGTTCTTAAGTCTCAGCCAAAGAAAAGTCAGTAGTGTTGTTTCTGTGTGTTCTTGTGTTTGCTGCTGTTTTTGATGCTATGCTCTGTCACTTCAGCAAGTAGCAGTCACAGAGAAGTTGGTCCAGCAGGTCCCGTCATTCTAAGAAGAGTTGTAGTGGAAAATTACTCAAATGACAGTAACAGTTTGTTAATAGGAAAATGGCTCTATAGATCCTATACATTCAAATAAAAGATCATTATTATCATCTTTAAATAAATACAGGGTTGTATCTGTCTAGATATACCTAAGTAGATGTACCTACATCTACTTAGACAGATAGATAAACTTTTCACTTAAAACCTTTTTTTTTTTCTTTTTGTGGGTACTGGGGATTGAACTCATGGCCTTGCCCTTGCCAGGCAGGTGCTTATGCCAGTGAGCTGAATCCCCAGCCCTCACTTAATATCTTGCAAATAACTTCAACAGTTTCATCTAATGTTCTTTTACCATAGGTGTACATATTTCTGAAAACACAAATCCTTTCAACTCTGGTAAATGTGATATTCTGTATTAAAATGTGAAATATACTTTTTCTCTAATCCAGAAATATCACTTCTATTCTTTGTATTTAAATGATAGTAATCAAAATATGTTAACATGTATGTATATTTAGACTAATATTTTTAGTATTAAATATATAGTATATTTTTGAAAGTAAACTGAGTCATGCAGCCCTATTGTTTTACAGAAATTATGAAGATTCATAATCCAGCACTTCACACATATCAGTTACACATGAGCTGTACATCAGAGATCCGCATGTAGAGCTATGTAAAGCTATTGTGCAACAGAGAGGAGTTACACATCTTCTCGACAGCCTGGTCTTCCTCATCATAGCCACTGCAGATATCTGCTTCTCCACTGGACAGTTATTTGTGTTAAAGTGTCATGAACTGTCAGAGACCCTGGCCATAATGTAAGCATTTTTTATTATTCCTTTTAACCAAAGTGTCATGGTAGCTTCTATTGCTGTATATTGCTGTACAATTGAGTGGCAATGAATATTATCTAAATTCAGTAAAAGTCACAAAATAGCCTTATTATCTGACAAAAATGAATAATAAAGAATTTCAGTGTATCCTCTAGCAATAATGCTGGCAAAATATCTTAAGTCATTAAATTGAACTCGAATAGGCACAAGTAATCCACATAAGAGTTTTGAAAATGGCCCACAGATTTGAAGAATTTAATGACTCTCCTACATAGCTTTGGATGTGCTCTGTCAGTGGAAGCCTGGTCTGGATTTATATTTGACAGAGAGCAGTGGTAGCTACAAATTTGCTCATGTTCTGGTAGCAGATAGTGCCTGGCTGCATACACTTCTAAGCATCACATGGCTCCATGGATTTCATTTCTATATCAGTTGAGCTGGAAACCTTTTGCCAACTTTATATGCTGTGAAGTTGTTCAGTTGTTCATGTATTGTCAGCCTACAGAGAGAAAGGCTCCTAAGTATTCAACTGGTACATTCTTCTTGAAGAGACATTCTCATGCAGGAAATCAGGGAGGTTTGTGTTCTTACGTGCATGTGGGTATGTCTTCTGGGATCTATAAAGCTAAACTGGGAATCCATTGAGGATGAGAAGTCAAAATTAATTTTTGTTTCTTGGTACAGATTAATCCTATCTACTTATGCTATGCACGTAGTATATTTCCATTATTTTCCTTTATAAGCATTGTAAAATAAATTCCTGAATAGATTGGAATTGCTTCTCCCTGTTTTTTCTGTTGCTCATGTATCCAATGAGATATGAAAACTTCATTCATTATAATGATACACACATGCATGTGTTAGCACCCATGCATATAGTTTATGTATGTATCTACATGTATGTTTAAATATAACAGAGAAACAAGTCATATGTTTTGATGTGCTCATTTATTTAATCAGAGAAACTTTGCTAATGTCCCATGAGTAGGGCACTGATGTATGTTATAACAAAAGGATAAATAAACTTACTCTGTGTATTAAGATCTTTCTTATTCATATGCTTATTAATTTGACCTGTTCATTGGGCGCTTCTGAACCACCCGATAGACATAGCTCTTTGTAGGTCCAAGCAATTTACAGTTATACACTACAATTTCAAGTGAGAATGAAACTGGGTTTCAAACATCTTTGGATACCAACTAGTTCCTGAAAATGAGATTATGTGTACATTCTTTGAATACTATATTTTAAAAAGGTTTTCTAAAACATAATTCCTTGTTAAGTAATATACACATATTTATGAAAAATTATTATGCAGTTGCTGAAATATTTTATGTATTTATGAAACTGTTTAGAAAATATGTCAACCAATTTAGAAGAAATTAAATTTACAGAAAAAATACAGTTGCAAAAAAAGTGGGACCGGCCATTTAAAGGAGGACATGCTCTGTTTCAAAAGTGTTTGTGCTCCCAGAAGGTCTTGACTGAAAGCAAATTGTATTTCCAAAGGATCGTGTGCACTAATGACTCATTTCTCAAGAAGTGTCAAATAGATCTGGAAATGCCTCTATGTCTTTAACAGTACACATGAAGTATTTACAATTAGAATTCTAGAGAAATACAGATTAATACAAATTTTAAGTGACTGCAGGAAAAAATCTAAGGAGCAACAAATTATCAGTATTTTTCATCAATTTATTTTATTACAAGATATTATCTTAAAGTAACACAAAGCAGACAATATTAAAATGTTAAAAAATGGGAAAACATTCTACATTCTTCAGCAAGTGATTACTAGCCAGTACAATGTGACTAAACTAAAGGTAAAATGACAGATTTTTGTGGATTTTCCAACTCCATAAACATGCTTTAGTGAAACATATCTGAATAAAATACTGATAAAGAAAATGCAGCAGCCTGTAAGAAAGTACGGCAAGTGCAGAGCAGGGCAGCTGTGGCTGTGACTCAGACCTCACACTCCACACTGCAAACATTCCTCCAAATTAAGAGGACACCAGATGCGAGGTATGGTCAAGTTTTTGAATAACAGGATAAAACTGTGGCTCTTTAAATCACCTAAATAACTCTCACCAAAATAATTCTTATTTTAGTTTTAATGTAAGAAGTGCATGGAAAATTATACAAACTTCAATAAACTAGACAATCAGAGATAAGTATCACTCTTTTATTGTTCAATGAAAACAATTTATTCTCCTGGGTACAGTACATACTCACCAGAAAGCAAGAAAAGGGAAACTTTCCTTCCATTTCTTGATGAGTTTCAAACTCTTCCCTCATGTACATGCAAGTCGTTATATACACAATAAGAAAGCTGAGTTCCTCATTTCATCAGCTGAATGACAAATGGCCAAATAGGTAACTCTCCAGGCTCTGGGAATTTCCAATTGCAACTTGTTGAAGAAAATTTGTACTTTGAAGCAAAATTCCTCAACCTGGCCCACAAGACAGTAAAGTTCTCTGAAACAGCAGGAAGCATCACAGGAGAAAGGCATGCTTCATCTAGGAAAAGACGCATTTTTTTGCATTTCTCTGGAGATTCCAATTGTACCTTAGCAGTACTATTTCCTACTGTAAAGTACTCATTTATCTTTATGTAACTTAGCTTTCCCCAACTTATTTGCCACAATTTATTTTATTAAATATTCATGACAATTTCTTGCAGAAAGGCTGTCTAAAACAATCCAAGGTGGTCCAAGAATACAGATTGTACACCATTTTCTAGCTTAGAGAAAGGATCCACCATAGATACTGCTGTTTTTGTGCATAATGCCTTGACTGTCTTCCATTTTCACAATTTTAATCATGTCTTGGCTGCAGCACATATGTAACTCTTTCAAGGGTGTCACTTTTGACTCCTGCTGAGCATACCTTCTATGGGACCCAGACACATTTCCCCAGGGTCCTGCCGCATCCCTGGGATCCTCACCCTGACACCAAAGAAAACATCACCTACTCAAAATGAAGACTGAAGTTGCTTTCAGATGTAAAACTACAGAAATGGAACAAAATCCATATTTTGGATTTTGAAAGCAAAAAACAATAAAAATAGTTCACAAAGGCAGAGTGAGGACACCTCACTGGTCAGTGTTCATTTCTCACTGCCACACGGGTTATGATTCAAATGCCTGACTGGACAGCGTCCTTCCCCTAAACATACTAAAGCACATCTGATGATACAGAGAATCTTTCCATTCAAAACTTGTTACAGTAAGGTCACATTGCTTGGAGACCTTGAGTGTAAGTGAAGTGAATCAGACATGCAAGTTTAAATACTGTATCACATGGTTTCTCTTATATGAGAAACCCAAACTACAAATAAAGAACAAAATGAAAGATCAATAGTAAGAAGTAGGAGGAGACCCAGAGATGGAAAGGGGGGTGAGGGGCAGGAGAGAAGCGGAGTGCAAAAAGAATAACATGTGCTGGGTGTATGTACCAAATGCCATGCAAACAGTGATCATTATATACTGCAAATGTACACTGATAAAAATAAATCACACACACACACACACACACACACACACACACAGAGGCAAGGACAATGAAATAGCTGCATTTTAAGAAAGGCAGAATACGCTTTTTTTTTAATTTTAAAGAGAATAAAACAAAAGAGGACAGAACAAAGCAGATCGGAACAGAACAATATAAGCAACACAGCACTTTACAACAAGACAACTGGATATTAACAGTAGCTATCATAATGTCTCTTTCTTTATAATAGTAGAGCATGGCTTCAAATACAATAGTATCAAACATAACAAAATAGTATAAAACCGTTCAAGAGGATGAAAGTATTACAGGGCATTCTGAACCAAATTATAGAACATGAACAATGGCTACTATCTCATTTTCCATAAAAAAAAACTGTTTATACTATCACACATATTAAAATCCCAATAAGACACACCATGATAGAACCGATGGTAATAGAAGAACAAAAGCATGGTAGGACTTCAAAGCAGGATGATATTAAATCAGCAATGGCTGCCATAATGTCTTGTTTTCTTCAAAATAGCTGTTCATACCATCACACATAATAAAATCAAACAAAACAGAATAAAACCTTTCCAACTGATGAATGAAAACATTAACAGGCTTCAAAGCTATGTAATGGGGAATCATCATTGCCATAAAATCTTATGTACTCTTACCATTTCTTACACTTGGGAGACTATATTGTATTTATACATGTGAGTTTGGTTTATTTCACTTATGAGTATGGTCTCAAGTTGTATCCATTTATTTATAAATATCTCTCAATGTGATCATTCTTTATAGCTGAGTAGTACTCCATTGTATAAAAATAACACAACTTTTTTTATCCATTCCTCAGTTGATGGGCACTTAGGTTGTTTCCAAGATCTGGTTATTACAAATTGTGCCACTATAAACATGGGTGGACATATATCACTGTAGTATGATGTTTTCAGTTCTTCTGGGAATATGCCTAGAAGTGGAATAGCTGGGTCAAATGGGACTTCCAATCCCAGCTTTTTGAGGAATCTCCAGATTGACCTCCACAGTGGTTGCACCAGTCTACACTCCCACCAACAGTGCAGAAGAGTTCCTTTTTCCCCACAGCCTCTCTAGCACTTGTTGTTGGTAGTTTTCTTTATCCTGGCTATTCTTTCTGGAGTGAGATGGAATCTCAGTGTCGTTTTAATTTGCATTTCTTTCATGACTAATGATGATGAACATTTTTTCATGTATTTATTTGCCATTTGTAATTTTTCATCTGAGAACTGTGTAATCATTTCAGATGCCCATTTTTGGATTGGGTCTTTGAATTTTGAGGGTCTGATTTTTTAAAATTCTTTATAAGTTCTAGACAGAAGTCCTTTGTTTGAGGGACAGTTCACTAAGATTTTTTCCCAGCTTGTGGGTTTTCTTTTAACTATGCTGGAGATTTCTTTCGACATGCAGAAACTTTTTAATAAGACATGAGCCCAGTTACTGCTTCTGGGAAGTATTTCCTGTGTGGTTTTATTCATGTTCATGAATTCTCTACCTACCCCTATGTCTTCAAGATTTTTACCTACTTTGTTTTCCAACAGATTTAGTATTTCTGTTTTAATATTTAGATCCATGATCCTAAATATTAGATTTCAGTTTAGTACATGGTGATAGGCATGGGTCTAATTTTAGTTTTCGGCATATGGATAGCCAATTTTTCAAGCACCATTTATAAAAGAGACTATCATTCTTCCGCTGAACATGTTTGGCCCCTTTATCAAAGATAAGGTGGTTGAGTGTGTTTGTGGTTGTGGTTGTATCTTCCAATCTATTCCATTGATCTTCAGGTCTGTTTTTATTCCAGTACCATGTTGATTTTATTACAGTAGCTTTGTAGTATAACTTCAAGTCAGGGATTGTGATGCCTCCTGCCTTGCTTTTGCTGCTTAGAATTGTCTTGGCTATTCTAGGTCTCTTCTGGTTCCAGATGAATTTTAGGAGTGATTTCTCTAGATCTATGAGGTATGTTAGTGGTATTTTGATTGGGATTGCAATGAATCTGTACAACAATTTTGGGAGAATGGCCATTTTCACAATATATATTCTTCCTATCCAAGAACAAGGGATCTCTTTCCATTTTCTGAGGTCCTCTTTGGTTTCTTTTTCATTATAATTTATAATTTTCCCTGTATAGCTCTTTTACTTCTTTCATTAGATTAATTCCTAAGTATTGCATTTTTTTGGATGCCAGTGTGAAGGGTGTGGATTCTCGTATTTCTCTCTCAGTATTTTTGTTGTTAAAGTATAGCAATGCTATTGATTTTTGAGTATTGACTTTGTATCCAGCTACATTGCTGAATTTATTTATTATATCTAGGAGTTTTTCAATGGAGTTTTGGGGGTCTTCTATGTAGAGTATCGTGTCATCTGCAAATAATGATAATTTAACTTCCTCTTTTCCCATCTTTACTCCTTTTATTTCTCTCTCTTGTCTAATTGCTCTGGCTAGTATTTCCAGTACTATGTAGAATAGGAGCAGTGATAAGGGACATCCAGAGTCTTGTGCCTGATTTTAAGGTAAAGGCTTTCGGGTTTTGGCCATTTAATATGATGCTGGCTGTAGGTTTGTCATAGATGGCCTTTATCATATTGAGGTAAAGACCATCTATTGCCATTCTCTGTAAGGTTCTTATCATGATTGAGTGTTGGACCTTATCAAATGCTTTTTCTGCATCTATAGAGATGATCATGTGATTCTTACTTTTAGCTCTATTGATATGGTGGATTACATTTATTGATTTATGTATGTTGGACCATCCCTGCATTCCTTGGATGAATTCCACTTGGTCATGGTATATAATCTTCTTGATGATTTGCTGCATCCTATTTTCCAATATTTTATTGAGAATTTTTGCATCTATGTTCATTAGGGAGATTGGCCTATAGTTCTTTTTTTTAGTTGGATCTTTCTCTGGTTTTTGGTACTAGAGTAACATTTGCTTCCAGGAATGCCTTAGGAAGAATTGCTTCCATTTCAGTTTCACTGAAGAGTTTGAGGAGTGTTGGCATTAAGTCTTCTTTTTATTTCTTGTAGAATTTCGCAGTGAATTCATCTGGGCCTGGGCTCTTCTTTGTTAGTAAGGACTTAATTACGTTTTCAATTTCATTAAGAGAAATTGGGTTATTCAGCAGTTTTAAATCTTCCTGACTCAGCTTTTGTAGTTCATATGTTTCTAGGAATCTGTCTATTTCTTCTGTGTTATCGAACCTATGAGAGTAGAGGTTTTCAAAATAGGTGTTGATGATCTTCTGTATTTCCAGAGTCTGTAGTAATTTCACCTTTTTCATTCCTTATTGCATGAATCTGAGTTTTTTCTTTTCTTTTTTAAATAAGTTTGGCTAGGGGCTTATCAATTTTATTTATTCTTTCAAAAAACCAAGTCTTTGATCCATTGATTCTTTGTATTGTTTTCTTAGTCTCTATTGCATTAATTTTTGCTCTGAACTTTATAATTTCCTCCCTTCTTTTAGCTTTGGGCTTGGCTTGCTCTCCTTTTTCTAGAGGTGTAGCATCAGGCTGTTTATTTGTGTTTGTTCTGTTTTCCTGATGTAGGAACTCAGTGCAATAACTTTTCCTCTGAGGACTGCTTTCGTTGCATCCCACAGTGTCTGGTAAGTTACGTTTGTATTTTTGTTTGCTTGCAGATATTGTTTAATTTCTTCTTTAATTTTCTCTGTAACCTACTGATTGCTCAAGAATGTATTATTCAATTTCCATGTGTTTGTGAGGTTTTTGCAGTTTCTTTTATCATTAATTTCTAGTTTCATGGTGCTATGATCCAATAACATGCATGAGATAATTTCAATTCTTTTGCATTTACTTAAATATGTTCTGTGGGCTAGTATATGGTCTATTTTAGAGAATAACCCATGTATTTCTGAGAAGAATGTATATTCTGATGTTGGGTGTAACACTCTGTATACATCTATCAAGTCCATTTGTTCACAGGTGTGATTCAGTTCTTTTATTTCTTTGCTAATTTTATGTCTAGTTGATCTTTCCCTTTGTGTCAATGGTGTGTTAAGGTCTCCTGTTATAACTTTGTCATTGCTTATTTGATTTTTCATTTCTGTTAATACTTGCTTTGTATAGCTAGGTGCTCTGAAATTTGGTGCATATATATTTAAGATTGTTATCTCTTCCTCTTGAAGTTTTTCCCTACCTAGTATGTAGTGGCCTTCTTTATCTCTTCGGATCATTCTTGAAGTCCATATTGTCTGCTAAAAGAATAACTACCCCTGCTTTTTTTGGTTTCCTGTTGCATGATGTATTGTTTTCCATCCTTTGATTTTCAGTCTATGAATTTCATTTTGGGTTAGATGGGTTTCCTGTAGAAAGCATATGGTTGGATGTTGTTCCTTGATCCATTTTGCCAGTCTGTTTCTTTTGATTGGTGAGTTGAGCCCGTTTACGTTAATGGTTGTAAATGTTATATATTGGTTTATTGTTGACATGTTAGCTTTCTGCTGTTGTGTCTTTAGATTTCCATTCTGTTTAATTGTCTGCCTTGCTTGGTGGTTTTATCCCATGTGTATCTAGAATGTCTTTCAGTATGCTTTGTAGGGTTGGTTTGGTGATCATGAAGTTCTTCAGCTGTTATTGTCATGGAAGTATCTTATTTCTCCATCCATTTTGAAGGATAGTTTTGCAGGGTACATCAGTCTGGGTTGGAAGTGGTTTTCCTTTAGGATCTGAAATACTTCACTCCATGCTCTTCTTGACTGCATTGTTTGTGTTGAGAAGTCTGTTGTGATTCTGATAGGTTTTCCTTTATAGGTGATCTTTTCTCTCTAACAGCTTTTATTATTCTATTCTTATGTTGGATTAATGGGATGGTGATTATTATGTGTCTGGGTGTAGTTTTATTTTGGTTATGGCTACTTGGAGTTCTATATGCTTCACTAATCTGTATGTCAGTTTCCTTTCTCATGTTTGGGAAATTTTCAGCTATTACTTCTGTAAATAGCCTCTTGATATCATTTGTGTTGTCCCTTTGTTTTTCATTTATCCCTATTAATCTTATGTTGTTTTTCTTTGCATCATCTTGAAGCTGTTGAATTATTTCCTGATCCCTTGTTATTTTTAAAAGATCTTTCCTTTCCTGTTCACTAGCTGCAATCTTGTCTTCAAGGCCTGAAATTTTATCTTCACTTTCGTTGAGCCGGTTTTGCAACTTTCAATAAAATTGTTGGTTTCCTGTATATCTCTTTGAATCTGCTTCATGCATTCTGTGTTTTTCTTATACTGGTCATTTAGGGATTCTATTTTTTTGCTTTGTCCCTCTAATTTTTTGATTGTGTCATATTTAGATGTTTTCAGTATTTCTTTCACTACTTTTATCATTTCTTCTTTTATCTGGGAGATTATTTCTGGTTTGAATTTCTCCATAGCTTCCCCAAATTGCTTCTTTATTTCAATTGATATCCTTTCAGTCATTTCAGGTGTATGGGTTGTATTTTCTTCTATGTACATGGCTCCTATGCTTTCTTGGGATTGGGCTGGAGGTTTGGGATTGCCTTTTGGTCTTTTGTTTTGTCATTTTCCTATATTTTTGTGCCTCGAGCAGTGTTCCAAAGCCTCCCCCATACGTGTTGGAAATCACCTCCTGTGCCCTCACCTCCTGGGACTGAATGAACGTCACTGAACTTGGCCCAGTCAGGCCTGCAGGACCTCCAGAGCCTAGTCCAGTGTCCTAGGAAGCTGGGTGGGAACTCAGCCACTGGGAGTGCTGGTCTCAAACTCTCCCTGGGCCAGCCCCAGTGGGCTGAAAGTCCCCCTGCATGGCCCCGGCCTCCAGGACTGAAAGAAGGCTGCTGGGCGTGGTGCACTGAGGACGCCTAAACCTCAGGAGCCCAGTCCAGTGTCCATGATTTGCATATTTTAAGGGGAATTAATGTCTTTTATGGTAATTCATTTTTAGAGTTTAAGCATTCACTTACGTTTTGATCACCTCTCATTGGGCAGAGGTTTATGGCAATTACTCTCAAATAACAGCATTGCATTGTGTCCTCATTCAACTGACTGTCCAGATCTGACACTTTCAGACTTCAGCCTTGCCCACAAAGTCAAAAATGACCATAAAAAATAAAAATTTAGAGCCAATGTGGGCCTCCAGGCAGCCCAAATAAAGACAGGAAGTGGCAAGATGATGGGTCAGATGTATTCATAAGGAATGACAGTATTTGCATTGGAATTAGTGGCAAGATGTCTTTTAATAATTAAAAAGGAATTAGCCAGGCATCAGGTCCACACCTATAATTCCAGCAGTGGGGATGCTGACACAGGAGGATCACCATGAGTTCAAGGCCAGCCTGGGCCACATGGCAAAACCCTGCTTAAAAAAACAAACAAAACATTAATAATTCAATGTATTTTTTATCATATTCTGTATACTACACTTACCAATATTTTGTGAAAAACTGAAATGCTAAACATTTTGTATTAGAAGCCTATTACCACACAACTAAATTTCTGATGCTTATTGATTTAAATATAGAAAGGAAAGCCATTAAAATAAATACAATGAAATCTGTTTGACCTAAAAATCAATTTTTAGTTACATAAAAAATCTAAATAATTCACTCTTTTAGATCTATAGCAACAAAAACACAAAACAATAAAACAAATACATTGCAGTTTTCACAAAAGTTTAAACTACTATGACAGAATTAATAAGTAAAATAATACATCTATATATGGATATGTATTTATGTATTCTAGGTAAATATAAATGTATGTACATAAACCATATTCACACAAATGCACACAAATGCACATATGTACATTGTCCCACATCACTGTATATGTGCACATCTTATCTAGTGGCTCGAGGTACACATGAGAGATTTTCTACTGATGTGTTGGTAAAATCATCTGTATTTATAAAAACTGAGAAAGCATTGTTTCTGGATTTGCACTGAGAAAAAAGGCAACAGGCCTGAAAATAGCATAAATACAGGATGAGTTTAAGAAATTTAGAAAATATAGAAATGTTTAAAAGAAGGACAAAAATGATAAAGTGATTAACATGTTTATTGCTTCTTTTGGGGATAATAGGTTATGTTCAAGATCATGTCTTGAAAATGAAAAGTATGATGATTTGAGGTTGGGAATGTAGCTCAGAGGGAGAATGATTGTTCACCTGCAGAAGGTCGTAAGTTTGATCCCCAGCAACACACACACACACACACACACACACACACATGTGTAGTCCAATGACTATAACAAAATTTATGGCAGGCATTGCTGTAAATGATTACATGTATCAACCTGAATAATTTTCACAATGACCGTGTTGCCTTTCTTCTTTCTATATGAGTGGTATACGTTATTATTTTTCTCTTAGAAATAAGATTCATCCAGCTAGCAATTCTGTGGCACAGAAAAAAATTCTTGCCTGATATTTAACAATATTTCTTTGTGAATCAAACAGATAAGTTTGTCTTGATTGAGGTTTCAATGTCCTCCCTCAATTAGCTGGTTATTAAGTGTATTAATGTGAGTCACTGTAAAATTGCACTAATTAAGTAGGTTTACCTCTGCTCTTTGTTTGAAACGTGCTTCCCACAGACTATTCCATCTTGGCTCTTTCTCGCCCATGAGGTCTTAGACATCTTTCTCTGGGACCAGACTTCTCCCACCTCCCTAGCTTCGCTCAGCTCTTTGCTCAGTTTCTGATCGCTCTTCCCCATGTTTCTTACTTAAACTTCTTCATGGTTATTTTAACACTGTCTTTCTTGTGTATTTATTTGTTTACATATTTACTTTCCGGTTCTGCTATGTGAGGTAAGTTGTATGAGGGAATGAATTCTGTTGTACTTCTAAATCTCAACATGGACAACAGCACACAGTCAGACAGAGCAGAGCATTGTGCCTCTAACCCACTTCAGAGATTAAGGAAGTAACTCACCTCTTCACTGTATGTGCGTGTGCGTGATGTGTGTGTTGCTACGGCTTCATATTTAATGTTACTAGAATTTGAATTTCGTATAAAACATAAATTTTTTTGAGAAGCCATGTTTTCTATGGTTACAATGACCTAACAAATATGGACCAAAATCTCCATTCTTTCTGAGAAAGGTCAGTCAGCGGACAATAATCCAAAGTCATTTCTTTATCTTCCCATATTTCTCCTTACAAAAACTAAATGAGCAATATACATGCTTGGGAAGTAAACAGAATATTCTTTCCTGACCAAAACATCTATGATAAACATTAAATTACATGAAAAAGTATATTAAGGTACCCATAAGTGTAGTAATGATTAACTGCCTAGATTACTAAGGAAATAAAGTTACAAATTCCAGAAGGCGAATACAGATCTCTATGTCACTCTAGACCATTACAGATCAAATAATGGTAACAGATGTGCTTTTAGTTTCATCTAAATTTGATTCTTGGATACAATAACTCTTCTGCGGTTAGCTGAAGGTCTACAGACAGGGATGAAAAGTGCTGGCCAGACCTGACAATAGGGATAAAGACAGAAATGGCACAGAAAGACCACAGAGGGCGAA